>JAMKCH010024458.1:0-141258 GCA_023653785.1 Ophioderma brevispina
TACTGGTCCATAACTACCTTTTTAAAAGTGAAGCTTCGCGACGCCGCCGCTGCCAACGGCTGCAACCCTGAGCTTCGCGCGGCAGCCGCAGCCACGTTTTTAAAAACGTGGCTGCCACGACGCCGCCGCTGCCAGTGGCTGCAGCCCAGAGCTTCGCGGCGCCGCGCAGCCATTTTTTTAAAAATGTGAGCTCGCTGACGCCGCCGTTCCATTGGCTGCAACCAAGCTTCGCGGCGGACCGCCGCCCAGCCCCTTTTTTTAAAAGGTGAAGCTTCGCGACGCCCCCGCCGCCCGCGGCTGCAACCCTGAGCTTCGCGCGGCGCCGCCGCAGCCACGTTTTTAAAAGGTGAAGCTTCGCGACTCGCGCCGCTGCCAGCGCTGCAACCCTGAGCTTCGCCGCTGCCCCTCGCGCAACCCGAGCTTGGAAATTTATTGGGGCAGACCAAATTCTGTTGTATTATTTATTTATTTATTTATAAATTGTGATGCGATCTGCGAAAACCAACGCCGCCACAGGGTGGGAAATTTATATTTTGAGTTTTTACTATCACTATTACTATCGAGTCTATATTAAGTTTCCATAAATAACCTTTTAAAAAGTGAAGCTTCGCGAACCGGCCGCGCCGCTGCCTGCGGCTGCAACCCTGAGCTTCGCGCGGCGCCGCAGCCACGTTTTTAAAAAGGTTGAAGCTCTCGACGGCCGCCGCTGTCCAGTGGCTGCAACCCAAAGCTCGGCCGCCGCAACCCACCTTTTTAAAAGGTGAAGCTTCGCGCGGCCGCCGCTGCCAGCGGCCTGCAACTAAACCCTGAGCTTCGCGGCGGCCGGCCCGCAGGCACGTTTTAAAAGGTGAAGCTTTGCGACGCCGCCGTTGCCAGGGGCTGCAACCCTGAGCTTCGCGCCGCCGCCGCAGCAGCCTCACTTTTTTTAAAAGGTGAAGCTTCGCGACGGCCGCCGCTGCCAGCGCCTGCAACCCTGAGCTTCAAAATTACAGCCACGATAATTTTAACCAGCAGTAAGTCTTTACGACGCCGCCGCTGCCAGTGCTTCAGCCCAAAGCTTCGCGGCGCCGCCGCAGGCCACTTTTTTTAAAAAGGCGAAGCTTCGCGACTCCGCCGCTGGCCAGTGGCTGCAACCCAAAGCTTCGAGGCGCCGCCGCAGCCACCTTTTTTAAAAGCGTGAAGCTTCGCGACGCCGCCTCTGCTGCCAGGGCTGCACCCTGAGCCTGGTCAAAATTACAAAAAACAACAACCAACACCCAACCCCGATTTTACGTAAGTCTTTACGACGCCGCCGCTGCAGTGGCTGCAACCCAGAGCTTCGCGGCGCCGCCGCAGCCACTTTTGTAAAAAGGTTGAAGTTTCCGCGACGCCGCCCTCTGCCACTGCTGCAACCCATAGCTTCGCGGCGCGCCTGCAGCCCCGGTCGCTACAACCCCTAACTTAAAATTTCAAAGAGCCTATCTTTAACATCAAGCTTTGCGACATGACCGCAGCCGAAAGAGCATGACTCCAGAACTTAGTTTTTTTATAAAACAAAGTAATCGGGTAAAATAACACATTCTAAAGTAGATAATATGTCCATATTCCTCTGTACGGCGCTCCGCACTGCTCCGATTTTTAAAAAGTTCGAGCTGCTCTTCGCGGCCCGCAAAATGGTAGGGTAATCAAAGGTACTCCAAAACAATTCTATGCTTAATGAAAGCATTCAATTCAAATCAGTGTATGCGTGTTTATAGCTACATAAGCTCTCAAAACATTTGGACTAATCGTATGTGCTTCAGTGGTATTCAATGCAACAGGTGAGTTGAATGTATGACTTTTGGGCGCCCGTGTTTTGGTTTTGGATACAAGGAAACAAAAGTCGGTACACTCTCTATAAAATGATGTTCACATGAAAGCCATTTTCTATCTTGAATTGGTGAAACAGGTGAGTCCGACTTTATTTCGACCTCCTCTCACCTTATTGCCGCTGTCCAAAAACATTTTCCTTAGTGAACGGTGGGTTGAATCTACTATAGACTTGGATTATAAGAGTTGTTGTGGACGAGAGCATAATGGCTCATCGTAATGAATTAGGTTAATGTGTTTTTGTGGCAATTACCTTTTGTGTTAATACCCAAAAAAATATGCGAAGATTAGGTCTTACCCCTCCATCTGGCGTCGGAACCGGGGCGGACAGAACGTACAGGGACGTCCCAATAATTTTGCCCTCGCCCTGGCGACCCCGAACCCCTTCGGACTATCAGAAACACCATACGAAATTTGCAAAAAAACTCTGCAGTGACATCTTTGCGTAACTCCTCAACAATTAAGTTATGAACTTACACGGTCTCTAATATACCTTTCAGAAACTCTAGTAAGAAATGGCACCCCTATACTTCATCATAAAAGTTTATAATAAAACTGATCCGATTCTTAGAGAAAATATTGAACAAGTATAGTGCACGATGGGCTCCTCTTAAAGCGCAACGACATGACGGAAGTCGATGTTCAAACACAATGCTATAGTGATAGTGACGACTACTGGATACTGGTCGTCCAGTGCAAGGATAAACTGACGCCACCCTTGAAAACAAAAATGCTGAGGTCTATAGCAATAGCACCTGTCCCTGTCAATACTGATGCCGCCCTTGAAAGAATATACGGAAGAACCGAAGAGTATTGCAAAGGCACCTCTATACATCAATAAGTCATCCAATGTCTAGGAATACATTGATGCCGCCCCTTTGAAGCGCACTATAAGAGCAATTAATAAGGAACGACAAAAAAGCAACAGCGCCTGCTGAAGGATACACTTTATGTTAGCGGCTCTGCACCTATGCAAAAAAAATTTTACAGGGTGATCAACTATGAAATGATGAACTGATGCCACCCCCAGAAACAAATTTGGGCATGGGTCGAATGATGACCCAGTTCTCTTCTGTTATCCATTATTATTAAACTTGATGCGCCGCCTCTTTAGAACAAATTTATAGAGGTCAAACAAGCACAGCGGCGCCCATATTCCTGGTTATTCCCAATAAAGTAATTAATTAATGAGCCTTAAGAATTAAGCAAATTTTGTCAGAAGTCTAATAAGCGGAAGCGGAAGCGCGGCGCACCTATTCTGGGCTATCACTAATGTAATGAACTAATGGTTCTATGGTTTAAAGGCATTTACAAAAGTCTAACAGCATTGGAGCCCTGGTCATCTCGAAACGTTTAAACGCATGATGACCCTTAAACTGGTTATCCAGAAAGGAATAAACTTATGTCGCCCACTAGAAATAATTCCAAAAGTCTAGATACTCGGCGACAAGTTCGCAACAAACCTTTAACGAGCATGTTACGTTGTAGAAACATAATCGTTTCTAATTGTCTGTTCTGAATACCCTTGCATCATAGGATGTTGCACGCGCTGAAAGCTCCGCCCCTCGACACGCTCTTCAAAGTTTTTCTGTCCTGTAGTATGACAAGCATTTTCTGTCTATCTGTTTATCAATAAGTATGAACTTGTGCGCCCAATCGAAGCAATGTGGGCAAGAAGTCTACCAAGCAATGTTGCCATTGACATCACTGAGTCAATAAAATTCGCTCCCTTGAAAGAAATGTGAAAGTCTAACAAGCAATGGTAGCCCTTATACTGATTGGTTATCCAATAAAGTAATGAACGAACGGAAGTCTAACAAACCATGGCGCCCTTGTTCTGGTTATCTAGCAAAGTAATGAATTAATTCCTCCCGTAGTCGACGTTAGAACAATTTTACAGAATCCTTGCTAAATTTTAAAAAATTGGGGTCTTTGGGTGGATTTTTAACAAACGTGTCTATAAAACGGGGTCTTGGGGTGAAATTTTCAAAATACTCCCAAAAATAGGGGTGTTTTGGTGATCGTGGTGACATTTTCAAAAAATATGAGTCACGAACTGGATGACATGAGCTGAAATTGGGGGTCTTAACAGCATACATACGCGTCATCTCCAAAATGGAGTGCCCCCCCCGGAAACGCATTCCGTGTCATTCGCCTTCATCATTCTCTGAAATAAAAGGCTGATGTTACTGTACTGCTTTTTGGCAGAGTTCCAGAAGGAACGCACCCGTTTAGCCGGTGTGGCAGGAGATTAGTCCTCCGGTCTCAACATCCGGCTACAATGGTGAACATAGGGTAATCGGATACGTGACTCTTTAACGCAACATTATGTTTCATCATACACACACGCTTTATTCCCTTTGTCGTCTAGGGAGCCCGCCATGATTCCTGCCGGACTACCGGTCGTCCAATGAAGAAGTACATGTTGCAATTTCCAATTTTGTTCTAATCAAATTTGCATGAGAAAATTGTTTTAGAAAAACCTTAGGGGAGGGGTTCCACACAATCCATCAATTGATCTATGGTTGTTCAAATAAAACAATTGAGAAAATGTTTTTGGAAATGCAAGGTTTCCGTGCTTCGGCAAGAGAGGGACACCTCTTGTCCACCGCCACCCCGCGCCCCCATTAATATATGAATTCGGCATGGACACTTTACATATTTGAGTTAACAAAACGGAACCATACCTATTTCTACTCTTTTTAAGCACATTAATCTTAATTTTGTCTATGAGCAGTAAAAGAACGCATTTAAAAAAATTTACGGTTCCTATCAATTTTGTAATGAGAAAATTTTTTTGGAAATCAAACATTGCCTAGGGTTCCTGCTTTCCGCTTTTCGCACGGGAGAGGAACCCTCCTGCACCCACCAACCCCGTGCGCTTTAATATATGAACTCTCCATGCCTCGCTTGACTTAGGTTCTTTAGAAATAAAAAACCTTCCCCATAACTATTTTTACTTTTTAAAGGCCTTTGATCTTATATAGCTATAATGTGAACCTTTTGCTAATTTCAAATTTGTTCCATCCAATCTCCACGAGAAAATGCGAATCATGGAAAAAATAACATTGCAAGGATTCCCAGCTTCGCGCTTAAGGGGCAAACCCCCCCCATCCACCCTTGGCCGCTTCATATATATAAACCTCTCCAAGAATCAATTGACTTATGGTAACAACAACATGAGTACAATAAAACCTTACCAGGAACTTAAAGGCCACCTTACTTTTTAAGACCGTTATCTTAGATGACTATATTTCCTTATAAGTGACCCTTTGCTAATTGCAAATTGCCTCCCCAAATTTTTCACGAGAAAACGTACTTGGACAATGAACATTGCAAGGCTACTTCCACGATTCGCGCGAAAGGGAGCCACCTCTACCACATCCAACCCCTGCCGCTTCATATATGAGTTCTACAAGGTCCCTTGACTTATTGTTCGTTCGAATAAACCTTCTACCCATTAACTCGTTTTTTACTTTTAAGACTCGTTGATCTTTTATAACTATATTCATTATAAAGTGATCCTTTTGCTAATTTCAAATTTGTTCCATCATTTTTAGGAGAAAACGTGCTTTAGAAAATAAAACCCTGCAAGGGTTCCGCGCTTCGCGCGGAAGGGGTTAAACCCTCCCCCACCCCCCCCTTAAACATTAAAACCGTAACGCCGCCTTTTTAAAGCTTCTGGTGTAGGCCTACTTTTTCTCTAGACAAATGGAAGTTCCAGTCCTGTGAACCGCGATGTTTAAAAAATGTTGAAGAGGGCATAATTTCTTAACGCATGTGATTAAAGAGGTACCTAAATAATTAATAAGAATTTCGCCCCCGGAAGGGACATAGGTTGGCGCCCCACCACTCAGCGGTACTCCCAAAGTCTAAATGCTTCCGACGCCGATGTACCCCTTCCAGAACAACAATGCCACTCGCGTATTATGTTGCTAATTAATATAATGCACATTCCTGCAAAGCGGATTGTAGTTTGGGGTGTGCAAGGATGTGCATTATATTAATTAGAACATATATGCGAGTGGCATTGTGGTTCTGGATTAGTTTCAAATGTTGAAATTTCAAGTGCCATTGAAGCCATTTTGCGAATTTATATAAAGTGTTACTTTTGGAAAACCAGCGAAATGTAAATTTTGGAATGTCGCTTTATAATGCAAACGTTTCGCATGTGTTCTTTCTTATGAAAACTATAGAGGGCGTCCTTCCTTATCTGGCGATGTCCTTTGACAGAATACACATATAATCTTTCTGCTCTGACAAATGATTACGATAGTTCTGCACATACATTGCCTATGGGGCCAGTGATCTCCAATGGTCGGAGATTTTGATTTTATACACACGGCTAGTTTCGTGCTCTTCAATCACAATTGGCTCTAGTCGCTTTTGTATTGCAAAAAGTTAGAGGAAAATATTAACGGTTTTGATTTGATCATGTTGAACAAAATTTGGCATTATTCATTTCATACCAGCGACGAACAATAATGACCGTGAATCATCTCTCCACAACTTTTAACTACCCTACAAAACGTAATTATGGTGACCCTAATGGTACTTTATTCGCTCAAAACGAGGGTAAAATGTCCCGATTTCAATAGATTTGGAGATTTAAATGGACCCATTCCTTTCGTCATATAAAAAACGTCCTAGGTCCAAATATACCCAACACCTGTTTTTCATGACTTCAAAAGTGCGAATATTTATTGAACTAATTAAAACCAGACATTTAAGTAAATTGTACTTCATTTTTACAACTTCAGCAACTATCGGTGACGGAACTCTTCGTCTGGTCAACGATATTTCAACAAGCCCAAACGAGGGTCGACTTGAGATATATCACGATGGTCAATGGGGAACTGTATGTGGTAATAAGTTCCGTGTAAATGAGGCATTAGTTGCTTGTACACAGCTAGGATATACAGCCGTCGATGACGTGGTTAAGGATGGTTCATTTGGATATGGTAAGAAAGCTGTAAGAGATTCTGTATATTCAATAAGTAATATGTTATGGTTATTAAGTTACATGTTGCAGTAAGTGTCGGCACGGACAGCAATTACTAAAATATCCAATTTTGACCTTATTAGGTTGTTTTCTGTCATAGCATGGTATGTTCGATTTTCTGATATAGCAAATCACTGATAGTGCCTTTAATTTTTAAGGTTGATATTCATTCACTAAGAATTTGGTATCGTTGGAAAGCTGAAAATCAGTACTTCACATATATTTTCATTGTCAAAAAAAATATGTGGAAAAATAAGCGATTAGATTTAATTAAGAGTCATCAATTCCTTGAAAGAGAGCGACTATTACTCCAAAACGAGGTTTGACTGTGTGACGTCATTCCTTGTACACCTCCGGGTGGCATGCATCCTTTTCAAAGTTTCAAAGTGCACAAGTTGTTCCGGTCACACAAATTCTGATCTGAGCACCGTACTCGTTTCATCACCCCCGGAAACGCCGCTGAGCACAACTACAGGCGAGTAGGCTACCTCACGTACTTTGTCCATCCATCAATTTATAAGTTGGCTCATGTGAAACCGCTTATTATAAAACAGGGCTCTGATGTTAATGATCTGAAAAAGTATCGACCCATTGTGAACTTGATGTTTATTTCCAAGATGCCCGAGAAAGCAGTCTCATCTCAACTGAACGTCTATCTGCATAAAAATGGCCTTTATTCTGATATGCAAACAGCATGTCGCCAGTTCAAATAACCATGCTTCGTGTAGTGAACGATCTGCTTTTGGCGTTAGACAAGGGCAATGAAGCAGTTTTGATTTTGCTTGATTATTCTGCTGCTGCATTTGACACCCTCACCCATTCCAATGTTACGATGGTTTAAATTATATCTTCCCAAGATGTTGTTATGATTTTTTGTATAGCTTCAGACATTCATAGTATCCTTGCGGTTACCCCAACAGGGTTTTTCCAGGGACCTCTTGATTTTATCCTTAGATGTCCTTTGAGTGAAGTGAGTTGCTTGGTGCACATAGCGGAATTATGCACATGATTTATGCAGATGACACACAACTGTATTTAGTACTGCAGTCATCGTTACATCTGAAACTATTACCAAATTAGAAAGTTGTATCTCTGATGTAAGATCTTGGCCCATTACCAATGGGATTATGCTGAATGATTCGAAGACGGAGATTGTGCATTTTCATTCTAAGCATCGCACTCCTCCCAGTCTACCAGCTATTGTTATCGGTGATGCTAGAATCAACACTGCCGACTCTGCTAAGGATCTTGGTGTTACACTGGATAGGACACTTCAAATGAAAGATCACATTAAGAACATCGCACGCTCTGCCTCTTTTGGAATCTACAAGATTAGATGGATCCGTAGGTATTTAGATCAACTTACCACAGAACGCTTTTGTGTCCACTAGATTAGGCTGTAATAATTCTCTGTTGTGTGGTCTTCCTTTCAGTCATATTGCACATTTACAACGTGTACAGAACTAAGCAGCGGGACTTATCACTTTGACAAAGCGATATGATCACATTTCGACTGCTCTGAACCAGGGCCGTACGCAGGATTTATTATTTACTATTTCGAAAAAGTGGACCTTTTTCGAAAAAAGTGAAAGTTTTGGGTAAAAGTGGACCTAACCCCCATAAAATGGTCCGTTTTGGGACTTTTTGAACATTTTATCACCAAAAAGTGGACTTTCTTGTCATTTTTTTTCTAGATTTTGGACTTTTTATCAAAGAATTTAGCAAAAAGTGGACCTTTTGCCCTTTTATGGAATTTGGGTGTGTGTGTGGGGGGGGGGGTGCGAGGACTGGCTAAAAATTAAAGACCGCATCCGTTTCAAAATCTTACTCATTACCTATAAGATACGAAATGGTATGGCTTCCAAGTACCTCGAAGAATATATCGGATTATGATCCAAGTATTTCTCTACGCTCATCGTCGAAAGGTCTTTTTAGTGCGGGTCCACGAAGTAAGACTATGTATTGGTACCGGGCTTTTGCCATTACAGCTCCCCGTATATGTAACAGCCTCCCGGTGGATGTTAGAAATGCACCAACTCTTTCCACTTCTAAAACTAGACTGAACATGCTGAGGGCATCCTTTTTTTTTATAAGAGTGAGTTACTTTGGGTCGCAAATTGGTCATATACAAAACATCTTTCTTTCTGTTTTAATAATTGAAATGCTAAAATCATTATGTTTAGTTTATATTGTATTGCATTTAATTTATAGATTAAGAAACTGTATTTTTTTGTGTGTTTGTGTGATTATGTACAGCGCTTATATACGTTGTTGTAACGCTTTATAAGTGATAATTATTATTAATTATTATTATTATTTGCCCCGTGGCATATCCACAAAATCCTGGACTCACCCCTGCCCTCCTGTCCGTGTGCCTCATGTCTACGTGCGTCTCATAAATGAAAATTGTGTGTCAACATAATGTCTTATCAGTCATGCATCGAGCCAGTGTGCCGTTGTAAAGTAACTGAGTGTCCTACCTATAAAATTGTCCGGTAGGACAGCAGGTTTCAGAGACTGGACGCCCAGTCTCTGAAACCTACTGTCTGTCCTACGGACACCCAGTCTCTGAAACCTACTGTCCGTCGGACACTCGCTCTCTATAACCCGTTGTCCGTGGGACCATGGGTCTTTGTAACCTACTGTCTGTAGGACACTCTCCCACTGGAACCTAATGTCCTATGGACACTCATTATCTGATATTAGCTGTCCTATACAGATTATTGCTGAAGATATTGATGAAGTTATACTGTATCTGAAACAAATTAATGTGTATGACTAGGACACTCTAGTTTGGGGGACACTCAGATTCATTACAGCTATCACGAAATCGAGCGTCCCCAGGTCCTAGGACTCTGTATTACTGTGACATAAAGTCCTATGCCCTTAATATATTTATAAATATATAATATAATTATTATATAGAAGCTCGGAGAAACTGGCGAGCACAGAACTCGCCAAGTTCTGTGCTCGCCAGTTTCTCCGAGCTTCTATATAATATTTACCAATTTACTTTCTCGGGTTGCATCATAACTTGATCCTCGCGTGCATTGAATTGAGTTTCGCTTCGTCATAGATTCTGCTAGAATCATGCATATAAGGCCCTCCCATTCTAAAATATAAAAATATAATTACGGCCGCTTGAAACTCTGAAATAAAGACTGAAATACATTAGCGCTCGTTCACTGGTATCCACATAAACACAGTCCTCTGTGGCCTAGTGGTAATATCTCACGCCTAGAATGCGAGAGACTCCGGGTTTCGTCAGACCGTTTCATTTTCGTCTTTATTTAGTTCTGTGCTCGCCATTTCGCACGAGCGTCTATATAATATTTACCAAGTTACTTTCTCGTGTTGCATCATTGATCCTTGATCTCGAATCATCATTTAAGGCCATCCCATTCTAAATATAAAATATATAATATAGAAACTCTACCACACAAGCATTTGTGAATTACAATGCAGGCCGATTTCGACAGTCCTGTGTGGTACAGTGTAAGACTTCCTAACTACAAAGTAATAGTCCCTCAATCTATGAAAAATACTAGTACACCTGGAGACAAATGCCTAGAGAAGGTTTTTTTGCTGTCCTATTAGTAAAACTCTCCCCAATAACATATCAAAAAGGTAGAAACGGTAAGCCTCAAACATGCTATTGAATTTATATTACTTGTGACTATGTCCATATTTCGACAACTGTGTGTAGATCGAAATGCTGTTAGGGAAATTTAAAAGTTTCTGTTAGAAATTTGAAACATTTATGCATGGCCCTATGCCTGCAAAATGTGAGCACTTTGCACTTGATAGATTAAACAGTGGGAAAATGAGGGTATTATTCAGATGCCGCAGTTTTCCCACCAATTAATGTTGCATTCCTAATGATTTGTCCAGACTTTACAATTCCATGGGGCGATCGTTTTTAGGCAAATTATTATTAGATAGTATCAATTCAAACACATTGGGTTTCCATTAGATACAAAAATGGTAGCTAGTGCGGGGTGGGGGCACCACCTATCTGACTTGATGGTTATATATCCCTTAGCCAGGTGAAAAAAAACTGTTGTACCAAAAAATAGATCATTCTGTACACAAGCTCAGCAAAATTGTTCATCCATTATGAAAACTTTAAGGGGTGCAAATCACCACGAAATTTATACTTGCTGCCATGCATTATAAAGTTGTTCAAGAATGTATTGCGCGCATACTTGCAAATGTGTGCAAGAAAGTGGATAGCAGGAACGAAGAAGAAAATTGGTACTAGCCCGGTAATAGTAGACAGCAAGCACAAAAGGTCATTGGGTACAGCCAGGTTGAAGAAAGGGTCTATCCCCGATGCCATTCTGCTAACCCGTAGTGGAAGGACCCCGCCCATTGTCTCTCATTTTTACCGTGAACTATCACTGTCACCACATTTCCTTCCATAATCGTACATTCCTGGAGATTAAAAGCTAGCTGGACCTGAAGACACGCTTATTCACTTGCCAACAACGAAACCAACAAAATGTTGTAAATTAAAGGACTTCCTGGAACAATTTAACCTATTTCCACTAAAACCAGATTCCAAAGCAAGCAAGCTGTGATACACCTACACCCAAATGGGAGAAACTTTTTCTCGCTGAACTACATTCTGGTCAGAAGAGTAGATTAAACAAGCCTACAAAACTTTGAAGTTGTTAAGTCTGATCATAATATTATCACTTTAGGGGCCCAGATAAGTCTTCCCTCCAAGATCCATGAAAACAATTCGACTGTAGAAGGTATTTTATGGGAAATACAAAGCTTTGTGAGCAATCCAGTATATACTGTAGCACACATAACAGTTCAACACCTTTGACAGCTTAAGACCAAAAAAACCGTCAGTTACAGTATTATAATCCTCACAACAGCCAACAAATAAATAATGCACTGAGATGCTACCATAGGACTCTTGAAAAAGAAACGACTACTAGCCTTTGCCTCAAGACAAATTCTAACAAAGCGAGAGAAGAACGGAAGAAACCCATACTCATCCATTAGAAGTTCAACCAAACGGATGCTGCTAAGGATGCACTTGATGATGCTTATACACCAAGGTGCTGAGAACCTGTTAAGTCCAGGCAAAGCGCTTGGTACCCTACATCTTGAAACAACCATACTGCTGTCCTAGCGGCCCTTAGGTAGATGACTGACAAGCAGGCTACCCCACCTATACGAATCGACGGTGAATCGTCTGAGAGTGCCTTAACACAGGGTTTTTAACACTTAATTACGCTCTACATGGCAAACCGATTCAGACTAACACCAACCTTGATGAACCTTTCTCAATCACAAGATAGCAGAACCCTTCCCATACAGCCTGGACCTTTCACTACAAGGAGTTCAGAACTGCCTGAAGAAATTGAAAAACAAGCCACTCTGGTCCCATAGATTTTGGCGGGATTTTAAATTTGGCGTCAAACGGCAGCCAGCTGAAAAAAATTAAGATCACATTCCCCTTTAAGTATCATTACACACATTTTGCAAGCCGAACCAATAAACAGTTTACTGAAACAAAGTTAATATGTTGTAAAAGTAACATTCAATAAAACAAGAGTGAATAGGTGAATACTACCATATAGTCAAAAATTAGCATAAGGTTTATGCAATTTAGCATGTCTTGCCATGCGGTCCATTTTTCTACCTTTTGATATGTTGTTTTGGGAGGGTTTGTTACAGCAAGTTACCGCAATAAAACCTTCTGTAGCAATGTTGTCTACTGTAATTGAGTGACTAATAGTGTCGAATACTGTGTATTTGTGTATATGGGTATGATTAAGCACGGGTTCGAAGCCCATCATAGCGCTAATTCACTTCATGGTGTTTGACAATTTAGTGTCATAATTTTGATTTTTTGGCCCGTTATATTATACATTTGATTTATAAGTTTCTTTAGTTTTCAAGTATATAATATTACTTATCATTAAGTGTCATTATGAATTCACATTGCATTTTACTGCTATCAAAATAAGCTTTCTTTGACAGACAAAGAAGTCCTTTATTATATTATGAGAATTCAAAACCTTGCTTTCGAAGCTCCATTTTGAGATTTCTAAAAGTCGAATAAAATGGCCATCATACCAAAAGAAGAAAAAGTACTGGGAATGACATACTTTTCTCATAAAATATCCAATTCTTTTTTTTAATGGTTACGCTTTTCACCCCTGGCCTGAAAAGCATAGATGTGTTTTTGCGTTGCGCGCAATGTCCCGCATGTTTGTTTAAAAAGTCTCCGTCCGAAAAGTTTAAGTCCGATTAAAACAACCATGACTTGGTGTTTAAAGTGCAAAGTAGATGATTCAACGGTCATAGATCAAGGTTCAAAGTCGTCTGAGGTCATGTCGTATGTATCTCTGTATGTATGTGTTGTGTGTTTGGTGTGTTTAACCATTTTGTCATGTTTCTTTTTTTCACGCTCCTTTCGAAAAGTTTAAGTCTTATTTAAACCAGAATGGGGTAAGGTGCATAGGGGGTTTTCTTCATATGTGGATGATGCTAAACGTCATGGATCAAGGTCAAAAAGGTCAACTGAGGGTCCCATTCCAGAATGCCACTCTCGCCAGGGGATGATGTAATATTTACTTGCAGTAGTATTCTTTTTTAAAAAATGTCGGAGTGCATAAACACTCACCAATTGAGTTAAAACTCCGCTTGAGCTTGGTAAAACTTTTATTTAATTCAACAACCTGCAAATATTTTCTAACCCTGTTTGCCTACAAATATGGGCACATTTGAATTATTGGTACAGCAGACAGTTGTTATTTTTTTAATTTTAGTAAAAACTTGGCAGGGTTTTTTTTCAAACAGTTTGCCGACTTTTGGCACGAATTTAAAATACAAATATGCCCCGTTAAAATATTTTTTATGGTCACCATTATGTTTTAATTTTGAAAGTCAGGTCAGGCTGCCTCATAAGGCTGTCTCCCCCACCTTTTGAACAAATAAAAATAGTAAAGCGGCTCTAAACAAATGATCTGGGGCAAAAAAACTCCCTTTCATTATGGCGTCTGTAAAATGGCATCTTTGTTTCTGATGTACTTTTAACAATGTGATTTGGACAGTTTTCATTTTTCATTTTCATGCACTTAATATATCATCTGGAAAAATAATTAAACGTTGTGTTTATTCTCAAATTCGCTTTTCTCGGAATGGGGCACTTTTTTCCAAATTACCTTTCCAAACTGTCAAAACACATATATAATGTAATATCTATTACTACTAAAATGAGATCGTCTGTCTGCGAGTCTGTCGGTACGGCCTCTGCGTTTCGTTATGCTTGACAACGGGCATGTATTTGACATGAAGGTAAGGAGGACTATCTTACTTTCTTTGCAGATTTTCAAAAAAAAATGTTCAAAGGTCCACTTAGAGGTCACTTTACGTAGAAATGCACTATGACCACCACAGTTGGTCAAAAGGAAGCTGACATGAGAACAGAATCAAATTATGAGGTCAAAGGTCATTACATGGGTCAAAGGTCACAAACGGGGAGAAAATGCACTAGTTGATTTGATATATTGAACAAGTAACAACATTCTTCGTTATAGCCTATCAGACTATCATGTCAAACCAAGTTCACAAAGTAGCTTAAAGAACGTTTCTACAAATTACAATTTGCCCAATGATAAGGGGAGGTGTAAAATCATATAGCAAGCAATTTCCGAATTTCCGGATAAGTTGTGTTTGTCCGTCGGACACAAGGTTTTTAAGTCTGAGAGTCCAACGGACACTAAGTTCAACGTTTCATTGTCCTAGGACTCACTGGATTTAAAATGGGCGTCCCATGGTCGAGTGGGTAATAAGTGTTTTTGTCCGTCGGACACAAGTTTAAGTATGAGAGCCCGACGGACAATAAGTTCAACGTTTCATTGGCCTAGGAATCCTGGATGAAAATGGAGCGTCCATAGGACTTGGGTGATAAGTGTTTTTGTCCGTCGGGGCACTAACTTTTTAAGTCTGAGAGTCCGACGGACACTAAGTTCACGTTTAATTGTCCTAAGACTCCTGGTTTTAAAATGGCGCGTCCCATAGGACTGTGGGTATGAGTTGTGTTTGTCCGTCGGACATAAGGTAAGTCTGGAGTCCGACGGACACTAATTTCAACGTTCATTGCCTTAGGCCTCCTGGTTTTAAAAGAGCGTCCCATAGGACTGTGGGGTTATAAGTTGTTTTGTCCGTCGGACACTAAAAGGTTTAAGTGCGTCCGACGGACACTAATGTCAACGTTTCATTGTCCTAGGACTCCTGGTTTTAAAAAGGAGCGTCCATTTGGCTTTGCTTGTAAACTGTTTTTGGTCCGTCGGACACGAGGTTTAAAGCAATATTACACATTTTTGAAGGGCGCCACCCAATTTTCAAAAAATTTGAAGATTTTTACCACGGTTGCATTGGTACACTGGCTATAGTAAACTATACCTGGGAAGGTAAGTTCGAAAATTGTCTATGTTGTCACAAAACGGAAGGGAATGTTGTCCTAGAATAATTATTATCGGGGGGATCCGATAATAATGTAACGGCTGCTGGAAACGGCATCTCCAATGTGAAATAGCCGGGAAATAGCGCATGGACGTGTCTACGCTCATCCCATTTGGTGTAATAGTTAGGACAAGTCAAGTTAGAGGTTATTTCTCGAGGTGGCACTATTTTCATAATGGACGGACATAAACGTAGCATTTCCAGCTCTGCCGTTTTAAGTCCAATCTGGGTCACAATTTATTACAAAATCGCTATTTTGTGATAAATACGCATTTTTTAGATTCTAGGTCGCAGGTATAGTTTGCCTAGACAATTACAAAGTACACTGTGCAAAAATATCAAATTTTGAAAATTGAGGGGCGCTCTTAAAAAAGGTGCCAATTTGCTTTAAGTGTTAAAATGGCGTGTTTAAACTCAAGAAGCAAGTAACATTACTATTCCATTTTCTGAGAATCATGTACGTCTCCCGGCACTGCCTTCTCAAGATCTCGATTCCGATATTACAGGTAATGCGATGCCTAACAAGATCAGTATCGGTCCTATAGATGATGTGACATTTGTTTATGTTTATGCGCCCCCTGTGGGTAAGAGAGAGAGACTGGCAGGCAAAAGCACCTATACTTTCATGGGGAAATTCTGTTTTTTGCTGTAACTTTGTTTCGAATTAAATAATACTAAACTTTCTATCAAGCATAATAAGGTAATGCTACCAGCTGCATTACTAAATTTAGATCAAGAAAGATTCTGCAAGTAATTTATAACCAGATTTTATGTGGTCGGTCACAGAAAATACTGTAAATTTTGCTGCCAGAAAGACACAACAGAGGGCCGTCCTGAAGTCAACCAAGTGACGTTCATAGGTAAAAATCAATCTATAACCAGCAGGAACAGGGGCAACACACTGCTAAAGTCCTAATCATCTGCCTAAACCCTTGACCTCAATTTTCCTTTACTTAATTCAAGTCTCTCGATGCATATTGGTATTACCACAAGATCAAGGAGATTCCAGAGCCCCATCCTCCTGACATTTAGGTAATTAAAAAGTCCAAACAATACATTAAAGAACATCATAACACATAGGCTATACTGTAAAAAAAAGAACCGTGCCTTTTTACAATGAAATACGGTAAAAAGTTACAGCAATTGACTGTAATTTTGAAATTACAGCAAAATAATGCACAGATTTATGTTCATTTGCCAGGCTTTGCGGACTACTTAATTTAAAGGTGGAACTTTAAATAGAATTCTAATGAGACAATCAACATATTATACCACTATTATGAACTTTCAATTATATGAGTAAGTACTTTAAATTTACAGGACCAAAAAAATAATACAAATATTTACAGGGGAAAATCATGGCATCCATTCCTGCAAAAACAAACCGGTATAAAATACAGCTTGGACGGATTGCAGTCAATTTTATGATATATTTTACAGTTTGATGTAATGTTTATTACAGTAAACGGGAAATTTTGCCAGTTACCAATGCACCGTAAAAAATGTCCCTATGTCTTATTAAGTCTGTGATATTTGTCTCACACATTCGACTTTAGAAATTTTCAGTACCATTTCCTATTTTGGAGCTTGTCATCCTAATGTTGTTATAAACCATACTCTCTCAGATTGAATTCCACACGGGGGGGGGGGGGGGGGTTTTATAGGTAGGTAGTTTATTGTGTCCACTTTGGTCCACTGTTGTTGTTCGTCTCTTGATTGTTGACTGTTGAGGATATTGTCTCTTAATGATGTTGTCTGTTGGTTGATGTTGTGTCTGTGTCAAAACGGGTCTGCCTGTACTTCAGCATACTTCGATGGGTTTCAACCAAAAATGAGTTATAGGTGCAACATGGAATCTCTCATTTGCTGAGAGTCGAAGTTACAATACGGTGCGGTCAAGTTGTAAAGATAGAGTTGAAAATGTAAAATGACCTTAATTGAAAAAGTTCAAGTTCAATTGGCAACCAATCTTGGTTACTTGGTTTATGGATATTACACGGAAACCACCATTTATGAGGTCAAGGGTCACACGTCAAGCTGAAAGGTCATATGAGGCCTATCATTTACAAACCGCGACCGCAGACGATACTAGCGGTCCGAAGACCGCGATGTATTTTTTTTCCCTTTGGTATTTTTCCATCATCGTAGCTGATTTTTTTAAACATTTAATTTTAGTCACTTAATTACTTGTATACGATTTAACTGTCTATTTTGTAACTCAATCAGCCATATATCCTACGGTCCGAGATAGTCTGAACTCATAAGCCTTCCTTGGAGGGTGGACTATTTGCCTGGGTCAGCAGATTTCTTGCCTACCCCCTGAATGACTTGTCCGTTGTGAACTAAATTGTCCACAATTTTGAATTATTTTAGGATTTGTCTTTGTTGTATACTTCATTTTGCAAACATGTGTTTTCGTTTGTACATTACAATTTTATCCATTGTATTTGTATTTGTAATTGCTTCTATTTTCTAAATAAAGCGCCTAGATTTATCTGCATTATTATTATTATTATTATATTTATTATTATTGTTATTATTATTATTAAGATTGATTGATTGATTGATTGATTGATTGACTCGGCGGACTACCATATTTAAACCTGGGTGTCCGACGGACTCTTAGTTTCAAACCTTGGTGTCCTACGGACTCTCACACACCTTAGTGTCCGACGGACAAAAACACTTTACAAGACAGGAGTCTTAAAACCAGGAGTCCCTGGACAATGAAATATATTACTCGGCATCCGTCGGACTCTCAGATTTAAACTTAAATGTCCGACGGACAAAACACAAATTATAACACACAGTCCTATGGGACGTTCTAATTTAAAACCAGGAGTCCTAGGACAATTATATATAAAACATTGTATCCGTCGGACTCTCAGATTTAAACCTTGGTGTCCGACGGACTCTGACACTCAAACCGTAATGTCCGGCGGACAAAAAACGACTTAAAACCCACAGTCCAATGGGACGCTCCATTTTAAAACCAGGGGTCCTAGGACAATGAAACACAGGACTTATAGTAGCTTCAACCGATCGTGCCACCTCTTGTACTTTTCTGAGGGTATGGGCATTGAATGAGGGGCATGTGCAGTGGGTAGAAATTAAAATTCTACACTAAATTTATTGAAACATGTAGTCTGATAGCAGAGAAAAATCAATTCTAAGCTTATGAAAGCATTCAAGTAAACGCAAGCGCATTATAGCTACATTTAAACTCTCAAAACATTCTGACTAATCGTATCTGCTTCAATTGTATTCAATTCAACAGGTGAGAGGTGAGATGAATGTTACTGACTTTTGAGCGCCCGTGTTTTGGATACGGAGGAACACTAAAGTCTTTACACTCTTTGTAAAATGATGTGAACATGAAAGGGCAGATTATCTTAGTTCCTTCATGAAAGAGGTGAATAGGGCCACATATTTTCTTTTTCTGTCTCCTCTCCCAACTAATCGACGCTGTCCAAAACTTTTCCTCTGGTGACACGATGGGTTGAATCTACTATAGTATCCGTCAGACTCTCAGATTTAAACCTTAGCGTCCGCCGGACACTAAAACGAGCGGACGCTCTAAAATATGACACCGGGAATGGACAATTTCGTGGGAAATCTGCCCGTGTCGCGTAATTCAAGTGTATGCTAGCAATCAAAACATATTGACGAAGCGGAAGGCATTACTGGGTATGAACGTGTAAAAACTATGTGAAGCTGCGTTTTTAACCAATAAATTATTGGTTTTCCGTTATTTTAAATTAACATTGATTGTTGCACTTATTATCATGATGATTTTTTTTCAGAGAATTTTAGGGATTGGGATTGTTTTCATGTCCCTGAAATCTTGGGTATTTTATTACATTGACATGTCATTGATCTGTCATGGCTGGTCATCGTCAACTCAGTCTCCATCGAATGCGGTCTATTTCTCTTTTGAAATATCAATATTTCATAAAATAAATCGTTCGTAAACATCAATGAATCTCATAAATGAAGAATGTGTGTGTGTTGTGATATGTCTCATCAGTTAAAATAATCTCAAACTAGAGAAGTGTACCGATATGTGCAGCTGAGGACTCTTAAGAATTTACGTCAATGTTATTGCTTATTCCCTGGTTAAAATATAGTATAATGAATGACGTCACGCATAAATAATGAGTACAGCAGGGAATAGCACTTCCGGGGTTTTCAGGCTCGGATATCGTAATGTAATTAGCGACTTAAATATGTTGTTATACAACTGAAATACGTCATATTCTATTCCCTTAGGTCTGGATCTTTCCAACGATACCAAACTTTGCATAATACTGAATGAATATCAACTTTAAAAAATATGGTTTGGAAACTCTTGTGTCAAAAGTCACAGCTCCAATGGTCCATCATATAGGGTTTTTCTAAAAGTCAAACCATATGGGTTCAAAGATGGAAGAAATCGCTGATCTTTTTTGAAGTTTTATGAGTCAAAAAAAAAAAAGATTCTCAAACTTAACACTTAAGTGCATAAGGGTGAGGGGGTGGAGACCCGGGATTTCGTTTTTCGCCCGCCATGTTTAAACGCTAAATTCCCCCCAAAAAATATGTAATTGCCTAATTATCAATTGCACATATTTTGGTATAAAAAATCAAATCGGTCATGGCGTTTTCATACTAGTTAGCATAAATAAGTATTTCTGTGGTGCTATTCCATTTTTTTGCCCCTTAAATCGTACTTGAGTATTTGTTTCGATTTTTTTATTTCAACAATATAATTGTATTTATGTCTTTCTATTATGAGCCAAAGGACATCGCCGGATAAGAAATGAAGGAGGCCCTCTATAATCATACCCAATATACCCAAATACCTATTAGCTTATGCTGATGTAGTGCAATGAGTGCTAAGATTTGGATTATTAAAAGTGCAACGAGAGATTTTGAGGCACCCAAATATTGTGTCATAATAGTGATTTTATATAGATTAGACACTCAATAGATTTCTTATCTTGTATTTGGCTGTAGAAATGTATTAAAAGAGAGAAAAGACGGCGAATTTGATTTGCTTATATTTCAATATAAAACATAGGATGTATTTCGTATTTGCTCCTATACAAAATTAGAAATTTCATAAGTTTTGTACCAAAGAAACATATCTCAGTTTATTTCTTTCAGATGGGGATATTTTTTATGGAAAGTTTTGCATCAGGGCAAAAATCAGTACTTTCGATTTTATTAAGGACTGCTGATATGTGAAATCTCCCGTTGCACATTTAACCATCTTCGCAACAAGCAAACTCTATTATGCAACACAATGGCCCGCATCTTAATGGCCCATGACCGCGCTATTTATATCATGAGCAAGTTAACTCTCGCTCTCACCATTAAAATCTCGATTCACATGACGCAGTTCAATAGCTTGCATTCGCCAGTATATTGAACGAACACACCACCTGCATTTTAGTATGATTTATGATATCCAGAACCTGCATGTTCAGCGGTTGTTAACATTTGCCCATCCAAGGTATGCTGAACTGAGCCCTTGGTAGATTAGCATACCTTACCTCATAGTGTGGTATGGTATGTATATATGTAATAGGTTGTTGTCGTTGTTTTTGGTAATCCATAGTGTTCAGGCCCCCCAAAAACAAAAATGCATAATTGGGATCTCCCCCCCAAGAACCAGAATGCCACTCACATATATGTTGCTAATTAATATAACGCACATCCTTGCAAACCGGCATTGTGGTTCTTGGGCGTGTCCTTTTATAATGCGGAATGTTTCAAATTCACCCGTTCTCATGAAAACTAAAGAGGGTGTCCTTCATTTAGGGCACATGTGGTCCAATGGATGCAACGACCGCCTCATGACCCAAAGGTCTTGGGTTCGAGTCCAGCTGATGCCAATGTGTTGTGCATTTGGGCAAGGCACTTTACCTCGCTTGCCTCTCTCCACCCAGGTGCTAAATGGGGAGCTGTTTGGAATATTGTCCATTGAGCGCCGCCAAAGGTATGAGTATGCCTTGGGCATTTGTAAGGAAGCTGACATATTCTAGTGACAGCGGAATAAATGTAAAGCGCTTTGATACATTGTGAAAAGCGATATATAAATGTCGACATTTATTCCTTATCCGGCGATGTCCTTTTATGGAAAAGTCCTTCGGGAAATTTATTTTTGGGCTGGAGAAGTTGATGCGCGTTATAATTTTTTTTGTACCGCCAAATAATTCTATATAACCGATTTTATTTTAAAAAATCCAAGTGATTTTTTTTTGGGGGGGGGTCCACTTGGGGTCCATCTTATGCACCAACGGGAGTACAAAAGACCTTATGCAGTTAAGTGATAATTCGATAAAACTTCAGAACGTTCTTTTTATTTCTAAAAAGACTAAATGGAATCATGAAGTAGTCAATCATCAAATATAAGCAGCTTCTTTAAACAAATAGACTTTATCATTTTATACTGATTTATTTGCGATACTAAACAAATTCTGTAATGTATTCAAGGGCCGGATTTATTGGATGGATGACGGTCTTTGCCGAATGACGGAAGACCGATTAGATAACTGTTCCCACGCAGGATGGGGTGTACACGATTGTGAACATGGACGGGATGTAGGGAATGTTTGCTCGCGAGGTAAATTATATTAAAAAAATATCTACAATATTTTAATAGTATATCATAAAATCATATCGTAAATTAATCTTCAAAGGACAGGTCGCACTTGGCATTATTATTTTTTATAGGTCACTGCATGTATAATTTCGAGGGTATATTTGGAGGGATCGTTGATAATAAAGTTAAAAGTGAGATATATTTAATAATCTTAGCTGGAGATGCAAGCGCACTTTAGTGTTGAAAAAGGTGCGCTTGGGCGGATTCGGACCGGCGACCTCCATATTTACTAGCAAGACGTGTTGCCCACTACGCAAGGGTGGTAGAGGAGTGGATATATATTAATTTGTATGTGTTACGTTAAAATCAGTGAAGTGCTATAAGTGCATAGATCCATACATGGATGCAAGTGTACGTAACATGAAAGCTCTAGAAACCTCCAGAATTGTAATGTACTATTTAGCACATGGACTCGTAGACAGTGCTAGAGCCGTCTGGAGTTTTGTAATAGGTATAAGCATCTGAGAAAGGAACAGCAGGCAGGGATCGCTAACATCATTGTTCCGAGTTGATAAGATACCTCTTAATAGTGACAGTTATTAGTACACACTGTCTTCAAAGTGGGACAAGTGTCTTCGTAGTCTACAGTCGAGAGTGTCGTCTGATTGTGTAACGTCTTCGGTTTTCATTTTCTGGCCTTGCATTATCCACGGATAAAAAGCTACCCGCGTTGTGGACTTGTATGTAGTGTTATCAGTCTCATGGCCGTTGTGGTCAGAAAGATCTTAAACACAAACAAATGGCTAATGTGCACCCAAAGTTGTAAATTAGTGGTCATTAGTCACTAGTGGTCATTTGGTCAGGGTTTCGCAGGAGAAGGAGAGAAGGATGCCATCTGTAATCATAGAGTTATATTTCGCATAAATTGGAGTTGGTGTTTACAACTACTTTATCATCTTGGCAAGGTGTTTTCATCTCCAAAATACATTGTTTTCAGAAAAAAAATAGAAAAGTCTGAGAAATCATGGTATGAATGTGGAAAGCAAAGCTTAGAGCATGCTTCATTTCAATGACCTGATAGTCACTCCAATCTATGAAAAATAACTAGGTACATGGACCAAAATTGCTACAGAAGGTTTTTTAGCAGTAAAAGACTCCCAAACAACAATCAAAAAGGTAGACCACACAAGAGCATGGCAAGACATGCTTAATTTGCATTTGTCTTACGTGGACGTATACGGCCCATATTAGCAAAGGTATATAGCTCATAAATGCAATTAGAGAGATTTTTCATTCTCGTTAGTGTTGAACATGTTTTGCATGGTCATGCCTGCACTGTGTGTAGGCACTTGCAATTGATATGTTAAAAGGGGAAAGTGATGCGTCATTATTCAAGATGGCCGCAATTTCCCGCCACATAATTTGCTTCTGATGATTGTCAGATGCGAAACAGGATGGGGAGATCTTTATTTAACTATTATCGAGAGTATATTCAAACCACATTGGCGTCAAATAGTGCGGGGGGGGGGGGCACTCCATGCGAGTGATGGGTATGTGCCTCGGCAAGGTAAAAAATAGGATCCTTTCCCGGTTCTTTCAGATAAAATGTACCCAAAAATCGGGAGTCATTCGGTATTACAGCTGATAACAAATGGGGTAATCCAGTATGAACTTTAAGGGGGGCCAATGATGTTAAAACTGAAGTTAAAATAGGAAGTGCCTTTTTCAGAGTTCCAATTGCCAGGAGTTATAAAATTGCTGCCAGACATTAATAAAATTGTTAAAAATGTGCACGTAGGCTATGAAAATTTTGAATTTGGGTGTTCACAAACTTCTTTAAAAAGTGGATAATGTTATGCCAACCATTTGTGATCAAATTGGATACAGGAAAGAAGAAAATGTTGGGGTGAATTGGGTATATGACATTATTAAAAGGTGGGGGGGGGGCGGGGGGGTCATTTGGTAATAGCCTGGGTAATAGGTTGGACAGCAGTATAAAAGCAGTCCAAGCTTCTGACTTCACCATCTTCAGCATCTCACAGACTTGACTACGCAGCTCTATCAGGGATGTGATATGGTGCTGCAACACGATCTACTACCCAGCAAATCAATTGAGATGCTGCCAGATAAAGTCGACCTATATCTAAATGCCAAAAGAGACGGAATGGATACATGACAGTCAATGCGGAATAGAATCATCACCTATATGCAATACACACGTAACCCCAAACTCAAAAAGGTTAGGCCTCATACTTCGTGTCCTATGTTGGACAGCAAGAAAGACTAGAGTTACAGGGCCATGGCCCTGATCGTTATAGCAAGATTTTACCGGAACTGGTAGATATTTTGGTATTGTTACAGAAAAGCTTAACTATTTTTCTCTTTACCCTGTGAAATCTTATAGGCTAAAGGAGTATTTGGTTGAAGTTAATAGCAAAAATGTCACCCCATTTTGGTCGACCGACTATTAATTTTATCACAATAGGGCTAAGAAATCATTTTCGATCACGATATTTTGTTTAGGCAATGACTGAATCAAAATTTGGCAGCAAGCACATGCTAAATCACATGGTTTTCCCCTACCTAAGAGATCGCGGTGCCAAGAGGGTCTATTGATGGCGAATTCTCTGATGACCATGTTTTGCGATATTCGTTGCCGCAGGGCTCAATCATCGGCCCCCCCATGGGTTTTTTGTATCACCACATCCCGCCGTTGGCAATATGAGTGCGTGCTTTTGGATATTTCTTTCTTTCCAGCTTATGCTGATGATTTACAACTTATTGCCGAATTTTATCCCAGATCTGAGGGTGATTGTCAACGCGTGCTCGCCAGGTTATCTTCTTGCATTGATGTTATCAATGCATTGATGATTCATAACACACTTCGTTTAAACCAGGATAAGACGGAGTTTTTTCTTATAGCAATAGAAATGTTTTCTGCTGCTCTTTCTCCAACCTTACCTTGAAGTTAGGTGATATTAATCCATCCCAGAGATCAACTCATCAAGAATCTTGGCGCACCCTTTGATGAAAAGGTCCTCTCACTATGTATTCTCAATCACGTGCTATTTGTAAATCTGTAAATTTCACATACATACCTCTGGCGTATACGGCGTTTCATCCACCACTGATGCATGTCAGCATGTTTGATTTAGAAGACTGGTTCTTTCCCGCCTTGACTATGCAACTCTCTTCTTCTTGGCTTGCGTGAGGCTGACCTTACTCGCCTTCACAACCCTTGCAAAACAAGGCTGCGCGGTTGTTGATGGCTTGCGGACGGGACCAAGTCCTCTACTGAACCTTGCTTAGGGAACTGCATTGGCTCCCTGTTAACAAGATTCTATACAACTCATGCTGTACTCTACAAAGCCTTAATGATATGGCTCCAAGTATCTATCAGCCATGATGCATCTCCAGAACACGAAACCTGCTGAATATAGGCAACGACTGCGCCTCATCAATCAGATCGTACCCCGGCTCATTGGTTTCGAGATCTTGCAAACGAGCTGGTGACATGAGCTGTTACAATCGCTGCTGCTCGTCTCTGGAACGATCTCCCTGTATCTCTCCGTTAAGCCGTCCTTGCCTGTGTTCAAACGACAGCTGAAAACTCACTTGTTTCCATAATTTTGTTCTTTGTTTTTCCCCCTCTGTCTATTTTTGTAAAGGCGGCTCCGTTCTCTTCCGTGGAGCGGCTATATAAATGCTTTGTAATAATAATAAAATGCTTTTGTAATAATGTTTGTATCTCTCACATGAAAACGTGGTTGAAATATCACGCCTCGCAAAACTCTACGATAGGGGTTTAGAGGTGAGACCATTCTATCAAGATGAAAACTTTAATTTACTGAAATCGGTGTCGTCCCCTTTCTAGTGTATGTATCATAACCAAAATTAGGCAAAAATGGCACGATATTTTTATGCAAATTAGCATGTCTTGCCTTGCTTCCTTTTTTCTACCTTTGTAATCATGTTGTTCGGAGGGGTTGTTACGCAAGAAAAACTTCTGTAGCAGTTTGGTCGCAGGTCTAAACCGTAGATTGGAGTGGACTATAGGACGCAAATGATAAACCGAGGATGTTCGCATGTGGATCCACTCTTGTTATGGAGCTTGTAGTGATGCCTATTCTCGACCCTTTTAACCTTCAATTCAGCTACAAAGAGGGCCACATGAGGCAACCCTTTCTGAAAAGTACTCAAATACTTTATTAGCTTAAATGAGATCACATGCTACGCTTGCTATTGTTCGCTGGTTAAGGGTAGCGGCCATGTTACAACAATGAAGCACTGTGTGTGATGGAATGTTAGAAGTTTAGCGGATTATATAGTGTGTCCACCAAGGTCACTCTGTATTCTATCGTTTTTAAAATCGGGACTAAATTCAACCGATACCCCCGGGGGGCCCCGTTATTCAAAGGTGGATTGATGCGTGAACAAGAAACGCGGTAAAAAGGGTGTCTTTTTTCCAACCATTCGACATGTACGCGCTACATCGTTTGGGTGTCAAAAAAAGCAAAATATAGAAAAAGGGTTATGTTTTTCTTTCTACCCTGAAATTGTCATGTTGTATCTCTCAGTTAAGCCGGGATCAAATCTCCAAAAATTGTGTAATCGTGGTCACTTGGGAAGTCAAAACAAAGCAAGATAACTACAAAGGGTATATTGACGATTCAAATGCACTGTGTCCTTGTTGAGGGTATCATAAACAGATACAATACTTGGTTAGGGTATGTTTTAAAGCTTGTTTTTTAGATCGGTGCAAATACGTGTTTAGGGTGCATTTTGAAGTCCATGTTAACCGGCCTCATATCTCACCTTTGAATACAAGTGGCCCCCGGGCCGATACGCTTATTCAGCATGTAATGCTCCAGTAGAGCCATTCAGAGCCCCTCAATGTCACATGCTATACAATTACTTGAAATTCCCCGCATAAAATCAATTGAACCTTCAATGCGTACCTTGGAATGACACTATTTTGCAATCTGTCCAGCTGAACGGTGAAGTGGGACAGGTGGCTCTACTCTTCATTGGGATGCTGTGGTAAAATCTTTACATCCGAAGGAGGCCTACTCGTTATTTGTATTGAGGTTTTATCTGTGAAGTAGTTACTTCTTTGTTGGAATATAATGACTGCAGATGTGCGTCGATTCAAAGGCATACAAACCTATTAGACATGTTACATACTCAAAAGTAAATTACTTTGTTTTGACAATCATCATGGGACAAACTATAGACATGACGTAGCATTGGCCGCGGGATGGCCGAAACGTCACTATGGCCGTGATATTATTGGCAACATGGATGCGCCCATCAGTTCCCGATTTCATTTTGTCTCCTAATTAGCTAACTCATTTATTGTAATATCATCAATGTTGAGAATCGTTTCAACATAATTTATCACATATGTAAACTAAAATTAGCGTGTTATGTCCCTTTAATGTCGACGTAGTGCAATGAATGCTATAGTAGATTCCAATTGATGGTAGAGTTATGGGCGGAGTTTGGACTTCGTCCATTACTCAAAATAGGGGACAGAAATACCCAGAAAATCTTCGATTTCTTCCTCGCAATATAAAAGAGATCGGATTGAAAGAAACTGGCCAACTACAAATAAAGTTAGGTTGTTCGGCCAGTCAATACTGATTGTGCAGTGTTTTAAACATGTTAAAGTACCATAGGCCGATGCTGTGCCATAATGGCACAATACTTTTCAGTATACACCTGGCACAAAAAGTATCTCGGCATGTTTTTCGATCAGTATTGTGCCAAAGTCAGACCATTTTGAAAATGTTCGAAATATACATTTTGTTGCTTATGGCTTGCTCTTTCATTTAACACCTAGCTTGTACAAAAGCGTGCAATAATGGCTGAGATAGATTGCCCGAAAGACACAAACCCCCAAACCAAAATGTGCAGTTTTTGGATTTTTCTATGGTCACTGTGTGGTACAACGCAATAATACGTGTGCATTTGATTTTACACAAAGAGGTTTTCCGACTGAATGAGCAAAAAAGCCTACTTGCAATATTGATTGTGGTCCGCGTGTTCGTGTCCCAGTACACTGTAATGCCCATTGAAAAATCCAAAAACTGCAACTTTCGGTTTTGGGGTTTGCGTCTTTCGGGCGTTCTATCTCAGCCATTTCTGCACGCTTTTTTTACCAGCCAGGTATTGAATGAAAGAGCAAGCCATAAGCAACAAAATGTTTATTTCGAAAACTTTTAAAATGGTCTGACCTTGGCACAATCCTGATCGAAAAATATGCCGAGATCCTTTTTGTGCCAGGTGTAGGTCATTCTTAATAAGCTTGAACCATAGGCTACTTACCTTTGATCTTCTAATTCTGTGTCTGAATCACATCGTCTGACTCTTCTGACAACTTGATTATGATTTGTTCAATGTCAATGTCAGCTATATGGTCTTTCAGCCAATATGAATCCTCTATGTCACAAATGTGGCGGATGGCATTTTGCCAATTTGCGTCGGATATTTTTGCCACTGCTTCATTGAACAGCTTTTGGATGGATTTTATCTTGAAATCTCTATTGATTTTGGCTACATAATCCTTAACTTGCGCCCAAATGAGTTCGATTGGATTTAAGTCGCAATGATAGGGTGGAAGCCTGATAATTCCATGCCCATATTGTTTTGCCATGTCATCAATTCTATTCTTTGGTAAGCGTGGCTTATGTATTTGATACATTTTTTGACCGAAGCATTCTGGCATTTCCGTCATGTTTTGGGTGTATGGTTACAGTTTATCCACGTTTCATCACATATATAATATTTGAAGAAGGCTTGTCTCTCCTATTTTTTTCATATTTATTAAAATAATTAAGAATAAGAATAATAATGTGCAAACAAAAACAAAACACTTGGTTGCTTTGTAATTGAAATTACTTGAGGCAATTTACAAATCAAAATTGTTGTTGACCAAATACTTTGTATTTTTAACACTACGTATGCATAGTGTGTCCTGCCCCAGAATTGGTTTTAAACATGGCCTACCACAACCTATCATAAATTTTTAGAAGCTTCAGTCCCCTTTGTGTTACAATGCAGAATCTTCGCTATTCATAAAATCACTGCAGCCAACCCTGCTTTCACTGAAACTATTCCTGGAGTTAGTTTGCGCTTTCTTTTAACATTCTAGGGTTTATGCGTTGACTATTGATGGACTGTGAATGGCCCAACCGCTCGGGTTGGCTTCATGGCTATAGCGCACCCATACCACAAATCCACGACTAAAATTGTATATACTATCCCCTCAATTCATACACATCCACCTACAAAAAACGTATAGCTATTCGGTGATGTAGAGCACGTTAGCATACGACCGTTGCCAGGTCAACTGGCTCACGCTAACTTTGGTTCGATCCACTGATCACACTTGACCACCAATACAAAACCTATGACATCATAATTCGGAGCAGGTGCACGATCCAAGGCGTGGCCCGTAACGCCATGGATACTACCGTGCACTACAGCAGCGAATTCCACTATCAACTGGAAATCAGGATAGTACGTTTCGAAGTATATGTCTTTGAATGATGGTCTGTGGCAGTGGGTGGAAATTAAAATTGCACGCTAAATCTATTGAAAATCTAGTACGATAGCAGAGAAAAAACAATTCTATTCTTTTAATTAAAGCATTGAATTCCAAATCAGTGTATGCGTGTTTATAGCTACATAAGCTCTCAAAGCAGTTGGACTAATCGTATGTGCTTCATTTATTCATTCACAGGTGAAGTTGAATGTTACAGACTTTTGGGCGCCCGTGTTTTCCTGGAATACAAAGAACACAAAAGTCTTACACTCTCTATAAAAAGATGTCAACATGAAAGCCATATTATCTTTTCTGGAATTTGGTGAAACAGGTGAGTCCGACATTTCTCTACCTCCTCTCCCACCTTATTACTCTGTCAAACCTTTTCCCTCTTGTGACACATGGGTTGAATCTACTCTAGACTTGGATTATAAGAGTTTTCTGTGGCCGAGAGCATAATGGCTCATCGTAATGTCATAGTTTAATGTTGTTTTTGTGGCAATTACATTTTGTGGTAATACCCAAAAAAAAATAATATCGAAGATGAGTCTTACCCTCCCCAGAACAACAATGCCACTCGCGTATTATGTTGCTAATAATATAATGCACATCCTTTCAAGGCGGCATTGTAGTTCTGGGGTTTTCAATGATGGCATTATATTAATTAGCAACAATATATGCGAGTGGCATTGTGGTTCTGGATTTCTTCATATGTTGAATTTCAATTGCCCATTGAAGCCATTTGGCGGAATTTTTTTTTATATAAAGTTTTACTTTTGGCAAACCAGCGAAATGTAAATTTTGAGCATGTCGCTTTATCAGTCCACTCATCTACGGTATGACCTGACAAAACTGGCTACAGAAGTGTTTCTTGCTGTAACTTGCTGTACAACCCTCCCGAACAACAGATTAAAAAGGGAAAAAAAGGAAGCAAGGCAAGACATGCTATTGCAAAAACTATGTTGCCCTTTTGCCTATATTTTAGTTATTATCAATATATTAAAGGGGACGACCCGATTTAAGTAATTAAGTGTTCATCTTGATAGAGTGGTTCTTCACCCCTAAACCCCAGCTGTAGGGTTTGCGCTGATATTTCACCCTTTTCAGTGAGAGCTACAACCATTATTTTCTTAGTCCTATCTATGTAAAATTAATATGGTCGACCAAAATGGGGTTGTATTTTCGCTCAACCTTCCAAACCAAATATCCTTAGCCCTAAGATTTCACAGGTAAATGATAAAATAGTGCTTTCTTAAATACAAAATATTTTACCATTTCCGGTAAAATCTTGGAGTCTGGGGACGATGCTATTAACGATCAAGGCCCATGGCCCTTTAACTCTATTTTCTTGCTTGTCCAACATAAGGACCACCGATACTTAGGTACCTTTTGAGTTGGGTACCGTGGGTAGTGCAGAAGGTTGACGATTCTCTTCCTCATTGACTGTCATGTATTCCATTCCGTCTCTTTGGCATTTAGATGTAGCTGATCTTTATCTGCAGCATTCTTCAAATATGCTTTGTAGTATATCTTGTGCAGCACATATCACCTCCCCTGTTAGAGTCTTGCGTATCAAGGTCTGTGAGATGCTGACTTTGTGTCGTCTAGAATGCTTGACTGCCTTTTTATGCTGCTGTCCTACCATTACCAGTCTATTACCAAATGAGCCCCCCTTTGAAAAAATGTTCCATATACTCAATACCCCACTTTTCTTCTTCCTGCTATCCACTTTTATCACAAGTTGCATAAATTATCCACTTTTTAAAGAATTTGAACCCAAATTCAAAATTTTTCTAGCCTACGTGCATCATTTTTAACAATTTTATCATTCAATGGCAGCAATTTTTATAACTTCATGGCAATTGGAACTCTGGAAAAGAGCCACTTCCTATTTTAACTTCAGGTTTAACATCATTGGCACCCATCTTAAAGTTTCATACTGGATGACCCCATTTTTATTCAGCTTGTGTACCGAATGACTCCGTATTTTTGTACATTTTATCTGAAAGAACCCGGGAAAGGATCCTATTTTTTACCTTGCCGAGGCACATATGCCCATCACCTCGAATAGTGAGTGTCCCCCGGCACTAGTTGACCAATGTGTTTGAATAAATACTCTCTGATAATAATTTAAATAAAGATCTCCCCACCCCGATTGCAGTCTGACAAATCAGCTAGAATGCAAAATTAATTTTGGCGGGAAAATTGCGGCCATCTTGAATAATGACCATCACTTTCCCCTTTTACATATCAATTGCAAGTGCTACAACCTGGAGTCATCGCCATGCAAAACATGTTCAAACACTAAACAGAAAACTGGAAAATCTCTCTAACACTGCATTTAGACTATATACTTTGTCCTAAATATTGGCGTATACGTCCACGTACGACAATGCAAATTAGCATGTCTTGCCATGCTTCCTTTTTTTTTCTACCTTTTGATATGTTGTTTGGAGTTCTTTACTGCTAGTTACAGCAAAAAAACCTTTTGGTAAGCAATTTTGTCCAGTTGTACCTAGTATTTTATCTAGATTGAGTGGATATTATAATGCATACGTGTCGAATGTTCTCTTCTTATGAAAACTACATAGGCGTCCATTCCTTATCTGTGCGATGTCCTTGACGAATCCACATATATCTTTCTGGCTCTGACAAATGATTACGTAGTTCTGCACATACATTGCCTATGTCAGTGTATATGGGTGTACACAGATTTTGATCAGTGTCAGCAAGTGGAGATTTTTTGAATTTTTAATTATCCACACGGCTAGTTTCGTGCTCTTCAATCACAATTGGCTCTAGTCGCGTTTGTATTTCAAAAGTTAGAGCTAAAATATTACGGTTCGGTTTGAATCCTGTTGAACAAATTTTGGCATTATTCCTTTCATAAACACCCAGACGACAACGAACAATAATGGACCGTGAATCGTCCTCCTCAACAACTATTACTACCTACTAAGTGGAATTAATGGAGCCTTCCACAAAACGTAATTAAAGTCTACGCAGAGATTCGAAATATTATTTTTTTGTGTATGTGAAAGAAATAGTCACCTAGAACCAAAGATAGTAACCTAACATGCACAATTCCGAAATTTGAGATGACGGATTTTTCGTTTTGGATGGCAGTAACATTTATGTGTAGTTTCGTCCCATAGGATATGTGTAACAAATATTCCGGATCCTGAATTTTATAACAAAGTTGTGATTTTCTAGATGAAGGATTCGATTTAAGCTTAGAATTCACACAGTGATAGCATATGGACAAGTCAATTAGGTACATGTAAAAACACGATTTTTTTGGAAATTGAGGGCGCCTCCTCAGGAAATCTCTGAGTCATCCTTTAATGTACCTAATGGTACTTTATTCGCTCAAAACGAGGGTAAAATTGTCCCGCTTTCATAGATTTGGAGGTTAAAATTGACCATTCCTTTCGTCATATAAAAGTCCTCTGTCCAAATATGCCCAACACCTGTCTTTTCATGACGTAAAAATTGTCGATATTTATGAACTACTTAAACCATGCAGACATTAAGTAATTGTACTTCATTTTTAACAACTTCACAACTAATCGTGTCGAACTCTTCGTCTGGTCAACGATATTTCAACAAGCCCAAACGAGGGCCGACTTGAGATCTCTCACGATGGTCAATGGGGAACTGTATGTGGTAATAAGTTCCGTGTAAATGAGGCATTAGTTGCTTGTACCCGCTAGGATATACAGCCGTCGCACATAACACGTGGTTAGGATGGTTCATTTGGATATGGTAGGAAACTATAAGAATTCTGTAAATATTCATAAGTATATGTTATGGTTATTAAGTTACATGTTGCAGAATGTCGGCACGGACACAATTACTAAAATATCCCATTCTGACCGTATAGGTTGTTTTTGTCATAGCATTGATTTTGATTCTCTGATAAGCAAATCACTGATAGTGCCTTTAATTTTTAAGGTTGATATTCATTCAATAAGAATTTGGTATCGTTGAAAGCTGAAAATCATAACTCACATATATTTTCATTGTCAAAAAAATATGTGAAAAAATAGCGATTGGATTTAATTAAGAGTCATCAACTCCTTGAAAAAAATAAGGGAGCGTCTATTACTCCAAAACGAGGCTTGACTGTGTGACGTCATTCCTTGTACACCTCCGGGTAGCATGCATCCTTTCAAAGTTTCAAAGTGCACAAGTTGTTCCGGTCACACAAATTCTGATCTGAGCACCGTACTCGTTTCATCACCCCCGGAAACGCCGCTGAGCACAACTACAGGCGAGTAGGCTACCTCACGTACTTTGTCCATCCATCAATTTATAAGTTGGCTCATGTGAAACCGCTTATTATAAAACAGGGCTCTGATGTTAATGATCTGAAAAAGTATCGACCCATTGTGAACTTGATGTTTATTTCCAAGATGCCCGAGAAAGCAGTCTCATCTCAACTGAACGTCTATCTGCATAAAAATGGCCTTTATTCTGATATGCAAACAGCATGTCGCCAGTTCAAATAACCATGCTTCGTGTAGTGAACGATCTGCTTTTGGCGTTAGACAAGGGCAATGAAGCAGTTTTGATTTTGCTTGATTATTCTGCTGCTGCATTTGACACCCTCACCCATTCCAATGTTACGATGGTTTAAATTATATCCTTCCCAAGCTGTTGTTATGAATTATAAGCTTTCAGACATTCATATTATTCCTTGCGGTACCCCACAGGGTTCTTTCCAGGGACCTCTTGATTTCATCCTCTAGACTGGTCCTTTGAGTGACGTGATTGGTGCACATAGCGGAATTATGCACATGATTTATGCAGATGACACACAACTGTATTTAGTACTGCAGTCATCGTTACATCTGAAACTATTACCAAATTAGAAAGTTGTATCTCTGATGTAAGATCTTGGCCCATTACCAATGGGATTATGCTGAATGATTCGAAGACGGAGATTGTGCATTTTCATTCTAAGCATCGCACTCCTCCCAGTCTACCAGCTATTGTTATCGGTGATGCTAGAATCAACACTGCCGACTCTGCTAAGGATCTTGGTGTTACACTGGATAGGACACTTCAAATGAAAGATCACATTAAGAACATCGCACGCTCTGCCTCTTTTGGAATCTACAAGATTAGATGGATCCGTAGGTATTTAGATCAACTTACCACAGAACGCTTTTGTGTCCACTAGATTAGGCTGTAATAATTCTCTGTTGTGTGGTCTTCCTTTCAGTCATATTGCACATTTACAACGTGTACAGAACTAAGCAGCGGGACTTATCACTTTGACAAAGCGATATGATCACATTTCGAACCTGCCGCTGAACCAGGGCCGTACGCAGAATTTATATTTACTATTAGACAAAGTGACCTTTTTTGCAAAAAGTGGACTTTTTGGGTAAAAGGGGACCTACCCCCATAAAATTGTCCCTCTTGGGACATTTGAACTGTTTATCCACCAACAAGTGGACTTTCTTGTCATTTTTTTATTAAAGTTTTTTTATCACGAATTTACAAAAATGGACCTTTTGCCCTTTTTAATATGATTTGGGTGGGGGGGGGGTGGCGAGCCTGGCTAAAAAATTAAAGACCGCATTCCGTTTCAAAATCTTACTCATTACCTATAAGTACGAATGGTAGGTCTCTCCCCCAAGTACCCTCGCAGGAATATCTCGGATTATAATCCAACTCATTTCTATACGCTCATCGTAGAAGGTCTTTTTAGTGCGGTCCCCACGAAGTAAGACTATTTATTGGTACTGGGGCTTTTGCCCCGTATGTGTAACAGCCTCCCGGATGTTGAAATGCACCAACTGTTTTCACTTTAAAAAACTAGACTGAACATTGCCTAAGGGCAAATCCCTTTTTTTTTATTAAGAGTGAGTTACTTGGTGGCAAATTGGTCATATACAAAACATCTTTCTTTCTGTTGTTAAAATAATGAAATGCTAAACTCATTATTTTTAGTTTATATTGTATTGCTTAATTGAAGATAATAACGGTCTTTTTTGTGTGTTTTGTGTGATTATGACACGGCGCTTATATACGGTGGTTGTAACCGCTTATAAGGTGAGAATTATTATTATTAATATATTATTTGCCCCGTTGGCAATATCCACAAAATCCTGGACTCACCCCGCCCTCCTGTCGGTGTAAGAACACCCCCATTTCTGCGTGGCGTCTCATAATTGAAAATTGTGTGTCAACATATGTCTTATCAGTCATTGCATCGCGCCAGTGGTGCAGTGTAAAGAAACGGAGTGTCCTACTATAAATTGTCCGGTAGACAGCAGGTTTCAGAGACTGGGCGTCCTACGGACGCCGGCTCGTCGATCGCAGCCAACGCGACCATGACTACGTCGTCTCCTACGGACGCCCAGTCGCTGAAACCTGCTGTCCCTGTCCTACGGAAACCCGTCTCTGAAACCTACTGTCCGTCGACCTCGGCTCGATAATGTGCCGTCCGTCGGACACTCGCTCTCTATAACCCGTTGTCCGTGGGACCATGGTCTTTGTTACCTACTGTCTGTAGGACACTCTCTCACTGAACTGATGCCCTATGGACACTCATTATCTGATATTAGCTGTCCTAGTACAGACTATTGCTGAAGTTATTGATGGAGTTATACTGTATCTGAAACAAATTAAAGTATATGACTAGGACACTATATTTTGGGGGAACTCATATTCATTACAGCTATCACCAAATTGAGCGTCCCCAGGTCCTAGTATTACTGCGACATAAAGTCCTATTCCCTTATAGAGTTATAAACATATATATATAACACTACCATACGAAGGCATTTAGTGAATTAAAATACAGGCCGATTTCGAGCAGTCCTGTGTGTACAGTGGTAAGACCTTCAAACTACAAAGTAATATCGATGTTCAAGACTACTGTGTATTTTGTTTTTATGGTTATTCATTAAGCACGGTTTCGAATCCCCATCATAAGCGCTGACTATTTTTTGTCACTTCCACTTGTGTTGACATTAAGTGTCATAATTTTTAGATTTTTTAATCATTAAGTTTCTTATAAAATTACCTTGCATTTTAACCTGGCTAGCAAATAAGCTTTCTTCAGTGCCAAAGAATTCCTTATGCTATTTGGAATTCAAACATTGCTTTCGAAGCTCATTTTTGAGAATTTCTAAAATTAGAAATTAAAATAGCCAGTCCTACAAAAATATGAAAATGATCTTGCTGACATATTTTCCTCATGCAAAATTCCATTCTTTTTGACTGCAAGGCAAGCTCCTACAAATCGCCCTGAAACTCTGTTAGTTATTGGTTCGTTCTTTCGTCCGTTCGTTACGGTCACATTAACTGATGTATCCATTGATGCTCAGTTTACAGGTGTCCCTGGTACTTTATTTCCAATCGGCCAAACCGCCTTATTTTCGCTGATTACCAATACAACCAAACTAGCTGCGTTGGGGACGCTTTTTCGGACTACCAAGTTCAAAGTTCCTCATTAATACCGGGTATTAATAAAAAAAATTAGAACTGTTGCACTATTAACTGTTATAATGTGATAAAACCCAGGGTAAAACAACACACTCTCGTATCATTTGCATCACCCGCCCTTGGAAAATTGATTCTATTTTATCTTAGCAACTGTAACTGTCTGAACAAACACATACCTTAGATGTTCCTTCCTGGATGTGTAAGGTCATTTGTAACCGAGGCCCCCAGGCGAAATCGTCGCACAGTTGCTTTTTTCATGCTGTTATTTTACGTAATGCGGCCGAATGTGATCACTTCGAAGGATTGCAAACTCGACCGATATCACCTCGACGGTCATCCAACTCAACGGACAACCACGTCTAACCGGCCAGACCATGTAAACCGATAACTAACTCAACCGTCAAATGCCAACTCGACCGTCCGCTGAATTACCAACTTGACGATCGCGTGCCAACTCGACCGTGTAATGATATTTAATCAGGATTAGATATGCATTTTTTTATTAAGAGTAGTCGATTCATATAGAAATTTCATCTTTGAGGCTATAAATCTCGAATTTAAGAAGGGCCACAGAAGATTTTAAGGAATGCAGTTTTTTGTTCTAAATTTGTTGTGTTTTTTGGTCAGGCTTAAAACGCCGACTCATCATTTCGTATATATATTTTAGATTACTATTTTTTTCTGTGTAGTAATTATAAATGTACTCTACATGTTTTACGCAAAGTTAAGAGCTGAGTGTCATGTATGGATTCACTGGATTGATGTTTCCATTATCATGATAGTAGGGGCCCTATAGACATGCAATGGCGACCGGGGTAAGATGCAACCCTGATGTAGAGCACTACAATTACAGAGTATGCAAGTTTCGCCGCCTCGTTGTTTCCTGGACCCTGGTATGTTATAGGATTAGTGAGAGCAATTATGCGATAGGATAGTTGAAGTTAGTTTAACTATCGCAAAATGAGCAATTGGAGAGCATACACAATAATGCTTTCGGGTGTGCCCACTATTAATCCCTGCGGGAAACCCGATGCCGTCGATTTGTCATTGTTCCAACCTTGTGCATGTAAGGTGCGAATCGATCACGATCAACACTTACTGAATTATTCTGGGTCGACCTGTTCTGACCTATTCATGTTTCAACCAAAGAGTACAATGATACAAGGACAATGATACCCGTTGCTAATGATAGTACATTACATCCGTACCTGAGATTAATATTTATGGTATATTCATTTTAGGCCCGTCATCTTTTTAAAAGCTTTTTTATTTCCACATAGACGGCCAATTCACTCACGAGATACCTCAACGAGAATGTACATATTAGATGTTTTTACATATAATGTAGATTGTCGCTATAACATTTCATTAAAGGCTGATCAGAGATTGTAATTCTTATTTTTTGTGAGTGGAAGTTAACAATACTTAGCATCTACGAACTAAAGATAGTCACCTCAACTACGCTTAATCTCCAAAGTTATAGATGAATCGGAATACCGGTATAACAAAATTCCGGTCGAGTTGGCATTAGACGGTCGATTTGGTTATGCCGTCGAGCTGGTAATGACTAGTAAAAAAAAAAGGAAACTTCTAACCTGAGAACGTTTTATTTGGGCGTACTCGCATCCACCGGTAAGAAGCACTTCCGTATACAACAACTTGTAGCAGTGCAATTATGCGTGTAAAATGAATACGCTCCAAAGAAAAAATGATTCGCAAATATTCTGAGCTAATAAAATTTGTTTTCATATTATCCTCGCTTGTAATAGTACAAGGCACACACTTACCTGAGAAGGTTCTTTTAATCACATAATAGAGTGCATAAAATTCATGATTAGTAATTCTGCGATACAAAATTCAGGGAAATCCTTCATATATAGTTGTAATAGTTCCACACCAGTGACGACAGCGCGCTGCAGCGGCAATACTAACGCGCCATTACTCAACAGATGAAAGCAACATTGTAGATTTAATTTGCTTTTTTAAGCCTTTTTTTGCAAATCACTGTCGATGATTTGTATTATAAGGACGCTTAGTAACAACTTGGGTGAGTAATTTAATTCTGAGTTGTATTGTGAATTTAGTAAATCTGCTGCTACATACACGTTTCTAAGTACACTCTTCTACAAACCTAAAATAGAGCGGTCCATAACGAAAACGTCATTCCGATAAAAGAAGGCGTCCTGATTGCTCGTATAATGATGGTTGCATTGCGAACTCAGGTTATGACTGTCCGACTTGGTTTTTCCTTCGATTGGACGACCGTCGAGTTGGATGACCGTCAAGTTGATGTCGGTCGAGTTTGCAATCCTTCGAAGTGACTGGATACCTGATGGACACTCGGTGACAGTGTTTTCTTGACCATCCTTTTTGCAACAACTAAAAAAAAAACTCAACCGCTATATGTTATGTCTGCAGCTTTTTTTAAAAAAAAATCCAGCCCTGTTTTCACGAAGTTTTGTGTTACGTGCATACACTGAATATTCACTTGTATGCGAGTATTGATTTCCTGAACTATTACTTATTCGTTTGTCTCTTTTTTTGTACACAAACACACATCTCTGTCAACGATTCAAGTAGTAGTTTTAACGCAAAAACGTCAAGTGCCCTCAATAGTGTGCATGGCCAGATCATGGTCATAATACCTTAATTACAGCAACGTCGGGGCCCGGCCCGTTTTTTGATGGGAGATCAGCAGGGCACAGATAGGGACAAACTATTTTTTAGTTTGCCATATGCCTAGTCTTTAGTGACAGGTTTTTGTTTTTCTCTCTTATAGTATTAACTAAGGCACACACTGCCTGTTCATTTTGAACTAAAAAGCAATTCTTTTTACGTTTCACTGCCTTTTTTTCTCTGTACTGAAGAGTATAGTAAGGGGAGCCACTTGAACCAACTTCCGTTGTTATAGAATTTCTTTCATTTGTTTTTCCTTTTTTTCAAATAGGCAGCTAAACGATTTACCACATAGAACCTGAACGCTATTTAACACAAGCCTGATATTTAATTAGAATTTTTAAAAAAAGGTGTTTTTAATTTTTTTGGCACTTAATCTTTCATTCTCGATTGAAAGGGACAATCATTTTAATATATGATACTAGAAGCTAAACGATTTACAAACTAAACTGAACTCTATTAATAAAAAAATGATTTTTTTAAAATTATAGTTTAGGTGTTTTTTATTCATAATTTAACAAAAATGGTACTTCATATTTAAGTTTGCAAATGTAAAAACAATAACCTAATCAATATATGTGAATGTATGTTAATAATGACCTATAAGACACCACACCGACACACAAGAACAGTGAAATATGACGAAATAGGAAAGAGAAAGACAAAGTTTCTCGTATGGGGTTTGCAACAAAAGTGACTTGTACTCTTTTTCATGGGGGAGGGGACTGGTAAGTGACTCTTGCTTTTTTAATACACATTCATACTCTCTCTTTAGAAGAATGGTAGTTCTGAAACGAAATGGCAGCAAAGTTGTTGGCTAAAATTATGGACGACAAACGTCTGTCCTGTTCCTTTTAGATGTCCGGACTGCTCCTAAAACCCAAGAGCCCCACGATTTTTCCATTCCCCAAGATTCGAGTAACCAGTACAGCTTCAAGCTGCGAGGGTTGTTTTTTTTGCATAGGACAGATGAGAAGCCATTCGTGCGGCAGATTCTTGAAACCGGCTGCTCAAATATCGTCTGATTGGCAGACATTTATAATAATTATAAAAACCGGTCCTTTTAAGGACTACAAATGTATAAGAGATGTCTGTGTGTGCTTTTGCAGGTTTTAAAAGATATAAAAATATAGATGTAGCGAAATTAGCGAAAGTACACTTGATATGATATTCTGATATGTATTGTCGGGTGTGGTGTGTTCCCGTATCCAGGATGTAGGACGTGTTACGGTAATAAAAAATACCAGTTCTATCTACCAAAGGGATACAGACTTTATTGATTGTGATGGTCTCTTTTACTTGGTACAATTTGGTGTATAGTAGTAATTTTACGGAAAGGATTTAAAAAATTAGGCTACATGATGTTTTGCTTGGATGTTATGACAAATCTGCGAAAGGTGCCCCATTTTGTTCGACCAATATTTAAGTTTTGACCTCCACAACCTCACATCTATTGGTTCATTCGGCAGCTTCCGAGACATTTCGGTTCTGTTTTAATGGTTACTTTCTACCCCCTGGCTGAAAAGCAAGGGGGGGGTGGGTTTTGCGATTGCGCCGCAGTCCGCATTTTAAAGTCTCCTTCGAAAAGCTTAAGTACGATTTAAACAGACTTGGGGTAAAGGTGCAGTAGGAATTTCTTCATATGTAGATGATATCAACGGTCATAGATCAAGGTCAAAGGTAGTTCTGAGTTCATGTTCGTATGTGTATATCTGTATGTATGTGTGTGTGTTTGTGTGTGTGTGTACACAGTTTGTTAGGTTTTCGTTTCAACGTGCATCCTTCACGAAAAGTTTAAGTCCTAATTTACACCAGAATTGGGGGTAAGGTGCAATAGGGGTTTCTTCATTTATGGATGATGTCAGGATCAAGGTCAAAGGCATGGATCAGGTTCAAAGGTAACTGAGGTCCCAGTCCCGGAATGCCATCTCGCCAGGGGGTGACGCAAGTTGACCTTGCAGTATTTTTTTTTCAAAAAGGTGGAATGCAAACACTCACAATTGAGTCAAACTCGTTGAGCTTGGTTAAAACTTTTTTATTTAATTCAACACTTGCAAAATTATGTCTAAAAAACCTTGTTTGCCATACAAATATGCACTTTGAATTATTGGTACAGCAGACAGTGTTATTTTTGAATTTGTAGCGTAAAAAAAACTTGGCAGGTTTTTTTTCAACAGTTTGCCGACTTTGGCACGAATTAAAATACAACATGCCCTGTAAATATTTTTTATGGTCCCAGTATTGTTTTTAATTTTGATAAGCAGTCAGGCTGCCTCTGAAGTTTGATTAAGTTTTCATTTCAAAATTGCTATTGAATCATAAGGAATAGCTTTCAACTTGGCTTTGAAATTTCCAAATGGGGTCCTTGTTTCAAAATGGCCGTCAAAATCCTAAAAAAAAATATACAATGGAATATTTTCCACAATACTGGCACATTGAGTACAATATTTAAAATATTGCTGCAACATAAACAGTCTCATAAGGCTGTTTCCCCACCTTTTGAAACAAATAAAAATGTAAAGCGGCTCTCAACATAACACATGATCTGGGGCAAAACGTCCTTGTCACTTATGCGTCTGTAAATGGTATCTGGTTTTCCTGATGTTACTTTTGTACCAATGTGATTTGGCCAGTTTCCATTTTCATTTCATGCATTAATTTATATCATATGGAAATAAACCTTTGTGTTATATCTCAATTCGTGTCTTGGAGATGGGCAACTTTTTCCAAAATACCTTCCAAACTGTCCAAAACACTACTATATAATTATATAATTATACTACTAAAAATGAGATCGTCTGTCTGCGAGTCTGTCTGTACGGCCCTCTGCGTGTTTCGTAATGCTTTGACATACGGGGCTGATATTTGACATGAAGGTATAAGGAGGACTATCTTACCTTTCTTTTGCAGATTTTCAAAAAAGTCAAAGGTCACTAGAGGCCCATTTACGTAGAAATGGCACTATGACCACCACATTTGGTCAAAGGACAGCTGACTTGAGACAGAACAAATTGAGGTCAAAGGTCACCAACATGGGGCAAAGGTCAACAAACGGGGAGAAAATGCACTAGTTTTTAGATATATAGAAACAATGTACACACATTCTTCGTTATAGACTATCAGACTATTATGTCAACCCAGGTCACAAAGTAGCTCAAAGAAGTTTCTTAAATTACACTTTATGCACAATGCTAATTGGGTTGTAAAATGTTTGTTGTTGTTAAAACGATAAGCAAGCAATTTCCGACTTCTTGTGTGATAAGTTGGTTGTCCGTCGGACACTAAGGTTGAAGTCTGAGAGTCCGACGCGACACTACGTTCAACGTTTCATTGTCCTAGGACTCTGGATTTTAAAATGGAGCGTCCCATAGGAACTGCGTGAATTAATAAGTTTGTTTTTTTGTCGCGGACACTAGGTTAAGTCTGTCTGAGAGTCCGACGGACACTAAGTTCAAAAAGTTTCATTGTCTTAGGACTCCTGGATTAAAAGGGAGCGTCCCATAGGACTGCGTGTAATAAGTGGTTTTGTCCGTCGGACACTAGGTTTAAGTCTGAGAGTCCGACGGACACTAAGTTCAACGTTTCATTGTCTAGGACTCCTGTAGGACTTGGTGCTGGTAAAGTGGTTTTGTCCGTCGGACACTAAGGGGGTGTGAAGTCCGTAAGGACACCAAGATTAAAAACTAAGAGTCCGTCGGCACCCAGGTTTAAAGATGGTAGTCCGCGAATTCAATCAATCAATCAATCATCAAATAAATCAATCACTCAATCTTACTAATAATAATAACAATACTAATACTAATGAATAATAATAATAATAATGACATGCAAGAAATCTAGGCGCTTATTGGTAGAAAATAGAAGAATTCGTAAGACAAATACAATGAATAAAATTGTAATGTACAAACGAACAAAACACATATGTTTGCATAAATGAAGTATACAACAAAGACAAAATACTAAATTAATTAAAAATTGTGCACAATTTAGTGCACAACGGACAATAGTCATGCAGGTGATAGCGGCAAGAAAGCTTGCTGAACAGGCAAATAGTTCACCTCCAAGGAGGCTTATGAGTTCAGACTATCTCGGACCGTAGGATATTATGGTGATTAGAGTTAGCCAAAATAGCCAGTGAAATGTTATACAAGTAATTAAGTGACTAAAATAAATGTTTAAAAAAATCATATAACGATTGATGGAAAAATACCAAAGCGAAAAAAATATAAATCGCGGTCTTCGGGGGAAAACCGCTAGTATCGTTTGCGGTCGCGGTTTGTAAAGATAGGCCTCATATGACTTTTCAAGATTGAGTTGTGGACCTTTGCCTCATAAATGTGTATTCCGTGTAATATCCATAAACCAAGTTTGGTTCCAATTGCACTTCAAATTTTCAATTAAGGTCAATTTACAAATTTCAACCTATCTTACAACTTGACCGCACAGTATGTTAACTTCGACTCATCTATAAATGAGGATCACATGTCTGCACCTATATAAACTCAATTTGTTGAACCCATCGAGTAGCGGATTTTAAGGCAACCCTTTTTGACAACAGACAACATCACAACGACAACATCATTAAGAGACAATATCATCAACAGTCAACAATCAAGAGACGAAATAACAGTGGACAAAGTGATCCTATGGTCTTCCTGCCCTACGGCAGCGACACAATAAACTCCTCCCCCCATTGTGGAATTAAAATCTGAGAGAGTATGGCTATACAACCCGTTAGGATGAACAAGTCCAAAATAGAAATAAGGAAAATTCTATGTCGAAGGTGATGTGTGGAAGGAAAAAAATCACAGGATTAGGGAGACATATTGAAAATTTTTTACGGTTGCATGTACTGTAAATTAAAGTTTACTGTAATATACATTACATCAACACGGTAAATATACAATAAATTTGAATGCAATCCTGTTAAAAAGCTTGTTTTTTACCGGTTTGTGTTTGCAGAATGCGATGCCATGATTTCCCTGTAAAATTTGTAGTATTTTTGTCCTGTAAATTTAAGTACTCAATCATTAATTGGAAAAATTCAGAAGTGTATAAGATGTTGTTACTCATTAGAATTCGATTTAAAGTTCCACCTTTAAATTTAGTCAGCATAAGCCTGAACATTGAACATAAATCTGCAGCAGTGCTTGTATTTTCAAAAATTACAGTCAAATGCTGTTAAATTTCACAGTATTTCATGTAAAAGGCACGGTTATTTTTTTACAGTATAGTAAGCCTATGTGAATTATGTAATTTATGGATGTGGAATTGTTTAATAACCTAAATGTCAGGAGGATGGGGCTCAGGAATCTCCTAGATTTGGTGGTAAATCCAAATATCATCGAGAGACGCTTTGAATCAAGTAATGAAAATGAGGTCAAGGGTTTAGGGCATATAATGAAGAGCCTTTTAGCAGTGTGTTTGCCACCTGTAATCATGCTGGTTATAGATGATTGACCATGAAGTCTTTTGGCTGACATTCCAGGACGCACCCCTCTGTTTTGTTTTTCTGGCAGGCAAAATATTACAGTAGTTTACTGTGACAGACGCAATACAATCTGGTTTTTAAAAATTCGTGCCGAATCCCTTTCCTGATCTCATTGGGACAAATGCAGCTGGTAGCATTACCTTATTATGCTTGATAAGAAATTATATATGTATTCGAAGCAAAAGTGTACACGCAAAAAACAGAATTTCCCTATGCAAAGTATAGGTGCTTTTTGCCTGCCAGTCTCTCTCTACACACCCAACAGGGGGCGCCATAAACTAAACAAATGTCACACGGATCAATCTATAGACCCCTTATACTGATCTTGTTATAGCATCGCATGCCTGGGATATCGAAAGCACAGCTTGAGAAGGCAGTGCTGAGAACTTACGTGATTCTCAGAAGAAATGAATCATATGTTACTTGCTTATAGATTTTACACCCATTAATTACACTTAAAGCAATATTGGACTTTTTTAATAGGCGCCCCCAATTGTTCAAATTTGATATTTTGCACGTTTACTTTGGTAATTGTCTAGGAAACTATAACCTGCGAACGAGAATGCTAAAAATGCTTATTTACACAAATAAGCGATTTTGTAATTAGATTGGGATCCCAGATTGGAACTACGTCAGAGCTGGAAATGCTACGTTTATGTCCGTCCATTATGAAATATGGCCACCTCGAGAAAATAATATAACCATCTAACTTGGACTTGCCCGAACTATTAAAACAGAAATGATGAGCGTAAACAACGTACATGGCGCTATTTCCTCCCGGCTATTTCACATTGGAAGGCCGTTTCCAGTCAGCCGTTGAATTATTATCGGGGATCCCCGATAATAATTATTCTAGTACAAAAGTTCCTTCGTTTGTTACACATCGACATGTTCTAACTAACCATTTTACAGGTATAGTTTACTATAGCCAGTTACCAATGCAACCGTGTAAAAACCGCGCCCTTCAACAATGTGCAATATTGCTTTAAACCTTAGTGTCCGACGGACAAAAACAGTTTACAAGACAAAGTCCAATGGGACGCTCCCTTTTAAAACCAGGAGTCCTGGGACCATGAAACGTTGAATTAGTGTCCGTCGGAATCTCTGACTTAAACTTAGTGTCCGGACGGACAAAAAACAACTTATTTACCTACAGTCCTGGGACGCTCCATTTTAACACCAGGAGTCCTAAGGCAAGAAAAACGTTGATAAAATTAGGGTCCGTCGGACTATCAGACTTAAACCTAGTGTCCGACGGACAAAAACAACTCATTACACACAGTCCTATGGGACGCGCCATTTTAAAACCAGGAGTCTTAGGACAATGAAACGTTGGAATTAGTATCCGTCGGACCCAGACTTAAAAGTTAGTGCCCGACGGACAAAACAACTTCTCACACACAGTCCTATAGGCGCTCCATTTTAAAACCCGGAGTCCCAGGACAATGAAATAATTACTCGGCATCCGTCAGACTCTTTCGATTTAAACTTAAATGTCCGACGGACAAAACACAAATTTATAACACACAGTCCTATGGGCGTTCTAAGTTAAAACCAGGAGTCCTAGGAACATTATATATAAACCATTGTTACCGTCGGACTCTCAGATTTAAACCTTGGTGCCCGACGACTCTGAACACTTAACCGTAGTGTCCGTCGGACAAAAACGACTAAAACCAAACAGTCCTATGGGACGCTCCATTTTAAAACCAGGGGTCCTAGGACAATGAAACACAGGACTTATAGTAGCTTCAACCCATCGTGTCACCTCTTGTATTTTCTGAGGGTATGGGCATTGAATGAGGGGCATGTGCAGTGGGTGGAAATTAAATTCCACACTAAATTTATTGAAACATGTAGTCTGATAGCAGAGCAAAATCAATTCTAAGCTTATGAAAGCATTCAGTAAACGCAAGCGCATTATAGCTATATTTAAACTCTCAAAATTTAGATAATCGTCTGCTTCAATTGATTCAATTCATCAGTGAAGGAAACATGAAAGGGCAGATTATCTAGTCCTTCAACTGAAAGATGGGAATAGGGCCACAATTTCTTTTTTCTGCGTCGTGTCTCCCCTATCCCCACTAATCGACGCTGTCCAACTTTTCTTCTGGTGACACTAAATTTAATTGCGACCAATAACACTCAAATCCAAAGAAATGGCTTAAAATATTGCACTATCTGTGTGCAATTTACTAATGTTGAAGTAATAAAAATTTGAATTAGGAAGCTAAGTAAATCAGGTGTTGGTAGGAATTTGGGTTTAATGATACTTACACCCTAAAAACTCTCTCCTCCAGGTTGCTGTCCTCCATGGTTCTCTTCTTGTTCTCTTTTCTCAACCAACATTATGTCGAATTTTATTCACGTGCACTCTATCTTAAAATCAGAACTTACTGATCATAACTTCCACCATTACGTAACTGTTTTCGTATCTTTTAGAGTTTCTTTGTGAAGTTAATCCCTTTTAAAGAATTTTCTTCTGTTCCAATGTGAATAACTTGATGTTTAACTAATTCTTTCAATTCGATTCACTCAAACCGAAAGTGGCACAAACTCGATGCTTGTGTGTGCGCCAGTAACTGGCGTTATCTCCTCGATTGAAAACAGCAATGATTGAAACAAACAAAAAAACTGGAAAGCGGGCATGTTTTTCTCTTAATGCAATGTATACAAAGCGACTTACTTATGTTGAGATATAATAGTGAAAAAAAAATCGTTTTGATTGTACCATTTTTTTGAGACAGGCTGTAGAAGTGAGACCCGCGTATATACTGATTTTGATAATTTTAGACAATTTATTTTAACAAAATTATGTACTGTGTTAGGGGTGCGTCACCTTTGTAAACGCTATGAGATCTGCCCGCTAGCCTACTTAAAGGCAAAAAACGTAGGCCAATTTAAGTAGATTTCGTTTGACTCGCAGTATCATGTTGTCCAATTTTGTTTTCTTGATTGGGGGAAATATGTAGCTGGTGTCCCACTCCATCAATATCGGGTGCCCTATTTTATCCTACTCATTTTCTTTTATTTATTAGTAGGTGAGTATAGCCAAAATTTATTCTAATAATAACAGAAAAGTGGAACTCGGATCGTCCAGATATGTTGAATTGTCCCCGAGGGTCGAAATGTCCTTTTGATGTATCAACGTATGGGCCGCCGTCTGTACCGAATTGGCTTGGCGGTCGAATCGTTTGGGCACTTGTTATGAATACAAGGCTTGTGATTGGGCTGAAGCCGATGAAGAGAAAATAAAATACCGGCGTGATTTTTTAACGGTTTATTCAGAGATTTTGTACAGTCTTCTCTTAAATGTGGCACCTTTGAAATTGCTAGACAATACCGATGATAATTTTTTTATAATCTTTTAATATTATTGGTGTAAAAAAAGCGTAGTCCCTTGTGAATTGCATGTAAACAACGTCTTTTTCGTGCTTGTGTCATGGTCCATTAAAGATGCAAAATGGCGATTAAAATCAGGGTCCCCTCCAGTTTCTTTGAACGCACTCTATGTGTTACTGGTCATAAAGGGGATATTTTCAGAAATGGCAATTTTGATCTTCTGACACATTTTGTTTGTAAAGACAAATGGTAATTGCCCTATCTGTCTCATTTATATGATGATAAAAATTAAGAAATGGATCAAAATATTCTATTTGAATCTATATATTACAGTTTTGGGTTTTTTGGGGTGTTAATTGAAAAAAGGCCAAAATACACTTTTAGCCTCAAATTAGGATGTTATCGTCCTTTTTCACATAGTGATATATGGTTTACGTGGCTAAATAGAGTACAATTCTCCTTTTCGTTTGATACAAAAATTATTCTCCTAGGATGTAAAATTTAAGGTTTTGTTACAAAAAATAATTTTGAGGTGATTTCTTCAAAAATACGTCTGAAATAGTAAAAAAAAGTCAAAATTTTCACCCACAACCCGGCGGCTACTGCATGCAAGACTTCGATGTTCGTAGTCAGCGGCAAATTTTTGGAGTAAGAAGGATCCTCTCAACCTTCTGACCAACGACGGCATAAAACCGTGCTAGCCTGCCCCCCCCCCCCCGCAGCATTACTTTGCGGACATATTTCAACTTGGCGTGCCCCCCTGCAATTGACCATGAAATCTACCACTTATATTGACATGTAAGCATAAAGTTGACGACAGGTTATTTGCTTTTCTCGCATTGCCACCAAATAACAAACGACATGAACTTAAACAATAATAATATCACTGACTGTTATATTCAAATGTCTTAACCACAATTCTGAACATCACAAAACCTGTTTAATTAGGCGAACAAAAACCCTTCTTTTGTACTTTGTTTTTTCTAATTATGCACATACTTCAAACTATCACATCTGCTGTCTTAATAATATGGCAAATTGTGCAGCCACACCGAGAGCTGCACTTTAATCCATCTGAAGCAGAAAATTAAATTGTTCACTAGGTCATTTACGAAGATGATTTACCTACTCTTGTAGTTGTAATATCGATAGTCTGCCTCTGGTACGGAACTGAACGCCACTCATTTTGCACTAGGAGAAATAAACAAAAAAGGTAAGATTAGTTCAGACAGGTTGTTGCAGGAGATATAGTCCCCCGGACTCAAAGTCCGCTTACAATGGTGAACAATAGGTCCATCGATTCAGTTGACTCTTCACGCAACATTGGGTTCACGCTTTATTCCGTTGTATTCTATGGAGCCCGTACTATGAATCCTCCGGACGCATATCTCCTTTCACTTCGGTACACATTTTGTCGTATTAAATGTTACATCCGATGCCCTAATCCATATTCAGAAAAGTAGATTAACCCTAAAGAGCCGGGCTTTTTGGACCCATCTCACGGCCGGGAGGGGTGTGGGGGGTATCCGCCCCCTAGTATCTCGAAAACGGAATTGATGAACTATTATATGTGGGGTACCAATGCTAGCTATGAACCTCCCGAGTCTGGGATATTGAATAACAAGTACAAACATACATTGTATGACGTCACAGTGACGTCCAAACATGCGTCATGCAAAACGCGAAATCGAAAAAATCGCAAAATCATGGTTTTTTTCGCCATTTTTTTTCAAGCAAAAAGTTTTTGAATGTTTTGGCCATGATTGTGTCAAAGTAATCGCCAAATGCTCCTTACTACAATAAATCAAATAAATTAAGACACCGGTTAGTGTGTCCACAAGTTTTAAAATAACAACTAAAAAACACCAAAAAACACCAAAAAAGCATAAACAGCCATGATACAAACGACACACACCGTGAGTAATTAACAGAAACCAAAGTCCCTTTGTTTTCCGCGCTTTTGACGAGAAATAGCACAGGTGGTAATATCCTCAATATCACTTAACCGACGCGCATATACCGCAAGCATGTAATTTCAACCCACAAAAGTATTTTGGACACCTTCATGTGCACTATAAAATAAGAAAACGGAAACGATGAATTAGAAGTACTTCAAGCGGTCACTTATAAATGATTATTAGTGGACAGTGCGAAACTTTTTACTAAGTGTCTCACAGCCCTACAGCCTTTATTACGAATGGATATATCCAAACTTAATGACATGATTTCTAGTTATCCTCATTATGTTCCTTTTAGTGAAATAGTGAAGATAGTTCCCTTCTATGCCAAGAAAAATGACGTTTACCGGGATTCTTTTGTTCCACTACACTACTAAACCATCATTACATCATATTAACAATTGCGTTTGCATCTATAAAGCTTCCTCGGGCCGAGCGTCTAAGCGCAGGACGTTTTTGATTTTACTTTGGATAGTCTCTTGTTGACGGTTCGAGTCCAGCGGTAGCCCACGACTTTTAGCCATTAAATTACATGAGAGTAAGATCATTTACTTTACTTACGGTCACCATTGGTCATTGAAGTTTATGGAATGGAAGTATAATTCATCTATCGTTCAAACATTTCCAATCGTTCTTATATATGCATTTCGCAGTATGCAGTTATTGTCTAAGATCATGCAACATCAAGAGTTTTTTGGCCCCAGTGTGATTTTACATTAATCATCGTCATAAAATAACAAATTGGATTTTTTACAATATATATATATCAAAAACTGTTACTTAGTACGGAACTGATACCACAATTTATAAAATAAATCCAAGTTGATTTAAAATATTTTGAATCGAAAATCATAAGACAACACCATGAAAATTTATCAAGAAAACGATTCATACCTGAAAGGGGGCGCAGGAATGGTTTGAAAGATGAGGAACGGGTACACCGTTGTGAGGTGAGGTCAGGGTGAAGGAAGTAGAGGGTGGAGCCGAAAGGGGAAGAAAAAACTAGGAAAGTAGGAAAGGGTGGTATGAACGTGGAGGATAGTAGGGAAGGAGGAGAGGAAGGGGATAGCCCTCCTTCGCTCACCCCTTCCTTCTCTTCCTTCTTCAAGCCAACAAATCTACATGTAATTAATGTGACCTTTTCAATGACCAAGGATAGAAGTAAGAAAACGGAAACGACGAGTTAGGAATGTTTCCAACTGTTATGTTAACGATAATTAGTGGCAAATAAGAAACTAAAACCACTGTCTCACATACCTACACCTTTCTTACGAAATGAATTTTGGCAAAATTTAGTACATTATTTACATTTATCATCATGAATGTGCTTTTACTGCTAACATTGAAAATATTGACTTCATGCAAAGAATTATCTTAACTGAATTCTTTGTTACATTTACTGATCCATCACGTACTATCATATACGGATATACAACAAATCAGGTCTTGTTCTGTAAGCTTCCTCCGTGGCGCAGCGGTGTTCAGCCATAGACTTTATTGATTTACTTTTGGATATATGTTGTTGTCAGTTCCGAGTCTGTTGGTGGCCCACCACTTTCGGCAATTATGCTTATTATTCAATCTGGTGTCATTCTCTTAAGTTTGGGTATGTAGGCTTGTACAAGGATGCTTCTCTGGGTTTCTTTTTACGCGGTTTTCCAGGGATGAGTTTTTTACCAGTCTAAAGGTTTTCTGAGTGATGTGAATGGCATCTTGTAATAAATTAAAGCTATAAATTAACAGGTGGTTTCCCTTATTGTATGGCAATAGAATTGATACGTGTCTCTTGGTAAAATCCGTCTACTGAATTCAAAGCAGTAACTCATTCTTTTCTTTAAAACGTAAAATAACAGTGTATAATTATTTCAACAAAAGGAACTTAAAATACTCTGCCACAATTTTATACCCTTTTTAATTCTACTCTTTGTGAAAAAGGCCCTAAAATTGCAGAACATTCAATCTGAATATCTCATAATGAAGGCGGTAAAACTCGAAAAAGCAACTAGACCGTTTTATGTATACATATAATAAGATATTAATTTTGATATCCCATGGACTTCAGCATCTGCATATTTTATATCAATGTAAAATCAATATGACAACCAAACATTTACCTGAATATTATCGGAGAGAAAAACATCGCTTCGAATACTTTAATATAAACGTGTTCAATACTACCAATTGTAACTACTTATAGATTCATAAATATATTCACCAGTGTATTACTAATTAAATAACACATCACGGTCCAGGTCCGACAGCGAACATACAACATACAACGTATGTAATAATCACACACACTCAACTAAAGTGAATAAACGTGTCGCAGAAACAGGATTTTCTTGAAAATTGGACCAACTTCTACTGCACAGCTATTTTATGTTCACAAAAATAAATGGAAATCTACCCAAAAAAAACGTTGGCAACGTAAAAAACACCAAGTTTTTGAAAACGAGTACGAGCCATATAATTAATACATCTAAAGATAGCACCAGGATCTCAAGTGCGTCTGCCCCATTGCAACTTGGGGGGGTCCCATTTCTCCTGCAATGCAAAAGAAAAATGGGTTGCCCCCCCCCCCTTTCCCACTATCAACCTCCATACAGCCTAAAATTCAACAAAAACAAACACCAAATGTATAATTTCATGGCCTTCCGTTTCTTCTTTAGTACTCTTCTTCCTACCAGAGGGAGAGGTCTCTGAATCACTGAAATAGATCAATCTCCAAAAATTAGAAATCAAGCAAGAAAACAAACGTAACTACGTAATATCAACTTGAAACGGATTCAAGTCAGAACAACGGCCTTTACCCAAGAAATAGGAGTACTAATTCCCAACTCATGTCAATATACCTTAAAGGGCCTTCCTTGGATCATTTGGGTTACATCTTTCAAGTAAACCATTCAAACTAATTGACATTGAAAGTTTTAAAATTCCAGTTGTAAGCACTTTTGAGGCATTTGACCTTACTAACTACAGGCCCATGGTCATACTTACTCTATCTCTGGAAGAGGAATTGTTGACAACTAGTAAGTTTTAAAATTTAACTTTCCAATAGTTATTAATTATCATGTCCTCAATTATTAACTCAAGTTTAATCATTTACGCCGCACAATCAATTTCCCCACATTCATGTAAAAATTTCAAGGGCGCAAAAAATGTTGAAGTGATCTGGAAGAGACATAGCAAAGGGACAAATTGAATTAATCTTGAACAACTTGCGAATTAATTCAAATTTCACATTTACATTGCTTCTAGAGACAGTTGGCCAGCGCAACTGCGGCAGCCGTTTTAAACAAAAACAGTGGCAGTTGAATTGATTTTTAAATCACAATTGGGTAAATGATGATTGTTCATTTAATGAAATTATGGACGTTTTCTCAACAAGGAATTCGGAAAATAGAAATGGGACCACGTTTGCCAATGTGCAGACGCCACATTAGTATACTTGGTGCTATCTTTTAGATTTATTAACTTTCTATGGCTAGTACTCTTTTTTAAAACTTGGTGTTTTTTTACGTTGCCAACGTTTTTTTTGGTAAGATTAAGTATCAAACATAGGGTAACTGTATCCTTAGCAACCAAAACCTGGATTCCTTGCCTGTTCCGTTTATTTCAAATGTGAAATAGCTTTTTTTGGCGCACGCAGTGCGATATTCCGTAACGCCGCGTCATAAACCTTAGGTCCGATTAGTTCAAAATGGTCTTAAAATCCGAGCGCAAAGGCTCAAAGAAAAAAGTCATGGCAGTTTCGGCGTGAAACAACAATAAGTGAGATACGACAAAAATGTTGAGGGGCGGGTCTTTTTAGGGTTAAAGAGGGGCGGGCTGTACAAATTTTAAGAATGATTGAGTGTATCAGCTTTCATTTTAGATGATATCTCTTCAAACAATATACATTTACATGGACTTCTCCCTATTCGTTAAAATTGTATTCATTTCATAATTCGTTGCCCACATCACATCCTGTCTTATCTGGAGCATTTGACTTTGTGAGCTATTTCTTGATATTTATACTTATAATGTTATGGTCTATACCTGTACACGTTACTCTTGAAAGTGACCTAATTATTGAGATATTAATTGACTTATGAATCAGCGCAAAACTGCATATCGCGATTTCACATACTGTCGTATGTTGCATTACCCTTAATTTTCAATAACGTATAATTAGCGCTGTTCGTAAAACATGCTTTTTCCGGTTTTCCTTTCTCATGTGCGCCCTATCTGCCTCGTGCGTGACATGACCTGTTTCACATACGACCTGAACGCATTGAAATATACCGGTGAAATGAGCGTCGTATGTAAAATACGACTTTTTGTGCAATTTCACATACAACTTATGACTTTGTAAGCTTTATATATCAGAATACAATTGCACTTTCAAAACTCGCAGGGTTAAAAATTAAACTTCAGAAATGTTTTCTTCATAATGCCAAAATTTAAAAAATTGTATGTTTAATTGCCACATAGTACTAACATTACATCTCCTCGGATAAGAATTTCAATGGCGATTTTCACGAAAACGCATTTCGTCAGATAAGCCCTATGTGGATGTTGGCGAAGAATTAATGATTTCAGGCAGGTGAAACCGGGTTTCCTAATTCAAATCATTATGCATATTTAACACTTGGTATACTAAACTGAAAAAAAATAAAAATGATCCACTCAGCACAGACAGTTCTGCAATTGCTTATAGTGATCACATTCCGACAAACCCCGGCGACAAACAAAAACAGTTTTGTTAACGAATAAGGCCACGGATCTTCTCACTGATAAAACCAACCTACCAAGGTTACTGTAATTTTCGAAACAAACGAAACAAACTCCCATGAGATTACACCTATTTCCGTCATGTGCATGCATACCGTGCATATCGGAATAAAGCGGGGGTTTGTAATCCAATTGGAGTTCTGTTTCGTTTCGTTCGCAAAATACAGTAACCCCTACCAAGTGGCTATTCCGGATACGTGCGTCCAATTACTATAGTTTAATATATACAAGACTTAAACTTCATCTGTAAAAATCAAATGGTACTACCACAAAAACGGCAAGGGTAAATTTTTCCAACCATGTATAAACGACTACAACACGGAATTTTCATACAATATTATGATTATTGCAATTAACAGCACATATTTCTTTGAATACAATCAGTGGCATAGCCAAAAGGGCTCGGTGATGATGAGTCCTTTTTTCAAATATTATTTGTCTCGGATCATATCGAACTCTGGTATGCTAATTAGCAGGGGTCAAAGGTCAGGCACCAAGAAAATAAGAAATTCAAATGACAATTTTGCCCCCCCCCCATTTATCTCAAAAAAATAAAGTTATTTGAACATAGTTTTGTTCTTAAGGCAATTACACTATGGCCAAGAGGGAAAGGGTCTGTGATCATATGAGAGTCGTTTAACCACAAAATTATCTTCCGTGTTGCCATGGCAACCGTTAAAAACTTCTCTCTCGCCATTTTTGCTGCTGGTGCATACAAAATCATGGTAATCAAAACTTAAAGGTTTTATACCAAATCCTCTCATAGGATCATAAGTAGTTACACTAAAACTAGTTTGTGCCAATTTGAAGTCAATAAGTCCAAAACCGTTTTTGATATAAATAGGGGGGGGGGCAAGTTTTGCAACCGTTCGAAAACTGGCAAAAACGATATGCCATTAAAGGTCCAGAAGCGGTTTTAATTGTTAATTAATCAATTATTAAATTAATTATTGCAATTTGTTTTTTAATTCTAATTTATCAATTTTTCCTAATATATTTGTGAATTAAAAACAATCTGTAAATGATCACTTTTAACCCTACCCAAAATGAATTGTATTTTTTGTAATTCTCTTAAATATTATGCGTGAAAAAACACTAGAAAACAAAGTAAATGTAGCTGCTTGAAAAAACGATACGAAAACATAAGAAATTGTCTTTCTTTGTGGAGTCTTACACTTCGATCAACCATAACATTTTAACGATAGTCGCGATTTTCACAAACAATAAAAAGTAAAATACTCCTGAAAGTTTTGAGAATCAGAAATTTAGAAACTACAATTTTGATCTCTCAAAATAATCTGACGCCATGTCCCCCTAGTTCCCTAGTCAGTCATGATGGGAATCCTGCGCTACCTCTGCAAACCTTTTGAGAAATTTATTTTATAGTGACTACATGTTTGATTACATTTTTCAGTCGGCGGCTGACATATTTTCAAAAGTGTTATTCGAAAAAAGTGTATTGAAAACATTAATATGTCCCTAGAAAGGAACCATTTAATTTTGCGCGTTCTTTATTAATCTAACAGGCTATCTAGCGATTCTGCAATCAACCTTAAACACATTTGTACATCATTTCTTTGGACCACATAATGTCTATGAGCCCTCAAAACTTATAATATTTGACAAAATCGTTTGGGGCGCTCTTCAAAAAATGTGTCCCATTATTGATTTAATGTGTCTATACTTGTGTAATTAGACAGAACTGCTTGTGTTGAAATCCTTATAACACGAGAGCCACATTGATGTACATTTTAAACCTGAAACCATTTCACAACTTCGTGGACAATAACAATGGCCCTTTATTGAAGTTCATATTTTTTTTTTAACAACGTTTTATTATGTTTTTCAGAATCTTCAATCCTACACCGTTGGAACAGCTTAAATGTACAATAAAACCAGCATCCGAGAACGGTGACATAGTTTTTTGAGATACCATGACATGTGTTTTAAAAGACCAGGACAAGTTTTTTTCTGGGAGGCTTCTTCTGATTGTCTGAAGTAGTCTAGGGATGTTCCATTTCGTTTAGGGTGTCATTATTGTGGATTTTGCTGTCTACTGTTGATAATTTTTTGGGTGGTTCCTGGTGTGCCTCTGGTTCCATTTCTTTGGTGGTTACACTGGTGTCTACGGGCTCCATCTTTGGGTTGTCCTCTTGTCAACTGGTTTATTTTATTTGATGCTTCCTGGTGTTCACTTTAAAGATATTGATAGTTCCCATAAGTGGTGTTTATACTTTTCACTGATTTTGTAAGATCAAGTTATTCTGAACTATAATAATAATAATAAATAGTTCTTATAAGGCGCAAAATCTTCACGAGAACTCAGAGCGCCATAACAGTCAGCACGAACAAATCAAACAAAACAGCTATGAGCCATGAAAAGGTTGACGAAAAAGGTGAGTTTTAAGCTGACGTTTGAAGTCTTGGAATTTGGGGATACTGCGAATGCTGTTTGGAAGTGAATTCCAAATAGCTGACGCAGCGAAATGAAATGAGCGTTCACCAGCTGTAGGCCTGCAGATTGAGCCTGCTTTTGGGGGTGAAGTGCAACTATCGTACTACAAGCTAATTTTGATATTTTTAGAAACTATAGGTCCTACCTATATCGCAGATATAAAATTGCCCGAAATTCCTCTGGGGGAACATGTTCAAATGACGTCATCAAAATGGCCGCCATTTTTGTGTATATTTGGTAATAAACTTTAGTGCATGACAACAATTAAGGCTCATGTTATGTTTTTAATTGTTGTTGACATTTCTACAGGTTTTAATACTTATGAAACATGGTGCGAATATAATTGATACCGAAATACGTACCCACATTAACCAGTAGGTTGTCACGATGACGTCATAAAGTGCGCAGGCAGCAAAAAATGTTTATTTCCATAGACACAATATACGAAAATTCAATTTTGCACTGAAAATATCGGATTTTCATGCAAGTTGTGGCTCTAAATGATGACAAACTACAAGTTCTATGTTTACAGAGTGTTTTCGTGCCATACTCTGCAGAACATTTTCAAAAAGTACCGTATAATAATAATAATAGCTGGCAACAACCCCCTTAGCCATTGCCTTTGAAGGCGGGTCCTTCACATTTGTTTCCGGTTAAAATAGACCGGAGAGGTTGTCTCAACAATTACCTTGAAGCTTTGATGATATTGTTAGCAGTTAGAGTGTCTAAGAAGGTTTTTTTTTTTTTAAACAGTGGTGCAAATTGGTTTTGTGGGGTAGGTGGTAACCTCGCAGAATACTGTATTAATTTTAATACCTGGATGAAATACCTATTGGCTGACAACCATCACCCTTAGCCATCGACTTGGACCCGATGAAGGTGGCACCTTCACATTTCACTAAATTAACCGAAAGAATGTCCCCAAAAAGAAGAAGCTTTTGATGATAGGCTTTAGTATTTGACAAACATAAGAAAAGTTCAGGGGGGGGGGGGCGCAATTACTTCCCCCTCACCCTGTTAAGACAAGGGTTAATGCTATAGCCAGGGCGTAACGATTGAAAAGTTCACTCTCCAAAAGAGTGAAACGCTTGTAAGTGCAAAACGATCCAGATGAGTGGTTTTTACTATAATAAGAGTAAACCCACTCCAGAATGAAGTTCAAATCATTTGGAGGAGTAACAAATTAGGGCAACACCAAAACGAGTGGAAATCCATTCTTTTTGGAGTAATTTTCCTCTTTGGAGCGGAAATTACCTCTTTAGAGTTACAGCCCTCATGTTGGAGTGTTTTACAAGAGTTTCACCTTTGGGGAGTGAAACTGTTGTCTTAGTCCACGGCAACCATGGTATTCAGATTACTGCATCAAGCCAAATGTGATCGTAGAAAGGCAGAACAGTGGCACTACAGCGGTTCCTTGGACTACGAAGATTTCAAACGCAAAAGAACTGCTATAATAACCAACTATTCAAAGCAAAGAGTGATACTTCAAAAAACAAGATTTTGGATTGTGCTAGTGACTCAGAATCTATTTCGCATCATCAATGACATTTTAATAATAAGAGATGTCAAGTTGCCTGATCATGGTGTCCTCATCAGTTACAGAAGAGTTTTTCTTCTTCATGTCCAAGATCCAGAAGATAGAGAGAGAGATTTTCACATGTGAAAACAGTTACAAATAAGGACCAAATCTGGTCGACTCAACTTGTCCCACATGGATACTTTGCTAGGTTATGAAAGTGACATTTTGGAGTTTATCTCTAAGACAACTGTCAAACTTGTCTCCTGGATCCTTTTCCATCGTGGCTTATAAAGCAGCTCCGAGACTCTCTTTTGCCAGCGATAACATCAATGCGAATGTTTCGCCAACTTGGTGTCATGCCTGACTCAATAAATTGTATGTCACACCATTAGTGAAAAAGTCCAGTTTGGATCATAATGGTTGAAAAAACATAGCCAGTAAGCAATTTGTGTTACCTGTCGAAGTTACTTGAGAGCGTGTGGCAAAACAGCTTAATGTCATATGAGTAGATATTATCTTCATGAGTCGCGTCAAGCAGCTTACAAGCGATTTCAAAGCACCGAGACAACCTGCTGAAGGTCCACCAATGACATATGTTGGACCATGGAGGAGAAGGGCATTACCATCCTCGTCCTTCTTGATCTTAGTGCTGCTTCGATGTTATCGACCATAATGTCCTTTTCGCTCGCATGGATCAATTTATTTGGTATTCGTGGTTTGCCGCTCCAGTGGTTCAAATCCTACTTGGCCGGTAGAAGACAGAGAGTTCATATTAATGGCAGTCTCCGCTTATCAAGTCTTCTGTTTTGGAGTCCCGCAGGGATCAGTACTGGTCCACCCTGTTTATGATTTATGTGCGTCCGCTAGTAAATCTTCGTAAGATGCATGAGTTCAATGTATGCGGATGACACGCAGCTTTATGTCTCCATCTCCCCAGTCACACCAAGTGGTTGCATGCTGTTTCTAAAATTGAAGCTTGTATGGCGGAAGTGCATGAGTGGATGGTTGCCAATGTTCTCAAGTTAAACGCAGAGAAGACGGAAGTGTTGTTACTTGGTTCTCGTGCCACAACTTGCCATGATTAACCTACTAGAATGAATGTTTACTGGTGTTAACATCACCATGCATCTGACCCCATTAGAAATCCGAGTGTTATGTTTGACACTGGAAGGACTATGTATGACCAATTGCTAGGTGATAAAAGCTCACAATTTCATCTAGTGAAAATTGGACGTGTGCGGAAATCGCGCACGGAGATGCCACAAAAAAATGGCTAGTCATTCGCTCGTGACATCTCGCCTTGGACTCTGCCAAATAGTTGTTGGTGGGGACTTAGCAGGAACTGCAAGAAGAAACTTCAAATGTGCGCGTCAAGATTGACTTTCAGGAAGCGCAAGTTTGACTCCATCACTTCTGGAACTGGTAAATGGAACTCACTGGCTCCCATCAAAAAGAGCATTGATTACAAAATTCTCGCCCTCGTCGACAAAGCCAGGCGCGGATTTAGAAAAGACCAACCTCCGAGCATACACGTGTCTAAATTTACTCTTAATGCCAAAAATTATATTAAAAGTGCAGATTCAAACCAAACAACTTAAATTTGCTCAATTGAAACAAAATATTGAATACTGAATTGCTGAAAGTTACGAGAACTAGGGCAGCATTTCAAGAAATAGACTATTGACCTTGAACCTCATAGATCTGTGTTAATGGTCCTTGTGTACATTTTGTTTATACTGCCAGGGTGACATCAGATGTACGGTGGAGAGAGGTGGTGTGTTTGTGTGAAAATGGGTTTTGTTTCTTTTCCTTGGTCCTTCGCTTGTTTTTCTGAGTTTGATAATAAAAGCTACAAAGAAACAAATTTAAAAACACAACCAACTAAATACTTCTGCCGATGTTCTTATAAATTTGCGTCCAAGAATTATGCATAGGTGTTGTTTACAGGATTATAATATTGGATATGCCAAACATAAACGCAAGTTACACACGCAATTCATATTGCCAGGACATTCGTATACATCTGTAAGATATTGCGGGAAGGCCTATGCAAAGGAATGAAAACTAAGATTGTTAAGTGCATATAGATGGTTGCTTCTGTGGCAGCACTTTTGAGGGTTCGTTTCCTGTGATCCATAGGTAGCCCTGTGTGTTTACCAAGTTATGAAATACTTCTTCTTTGTCAATTGGATGACCCATCCTTCGCTAAGATCATTTTGCGTTCATTCGCTTTTCATTTCTAAAAGTACTGTTGCATGAAAAGTACTTGTTGGCATTAATGATGAAAGCGAAGTTTTCCATGCCAATTTGACTGCAATCAGAAATACCCGATTTCTTCTGACATTGAACTTTCTAGCTAGCATCTGTATTTTAATGTGAATCCATGGGCAGGCGCAAAACCGACTACTCTATTCAAATAGTAAGCTCTGCGAAATAGAACCGATTGAGATGGATCTTCGTAGGCAAATTAAATTTAGAAATGACGTTTCTGTTGATCACACATGTTGAGATATATCCCCCCCCCCCTTAAGAAGAAAATGGTGAGTAAAATCCGGGTTCCCTCCATTTCTTTGGTATGTGTTAATGGTCATTAAGGTGATTTTTCAGATATGGCATTTGTCTTCTAACACATTTGGTTTGTAAACAAATGGTAATTGCGCTATCTCGCTCATTCTATGATGAAAAAAAAGAATAAATGAAATCAAAATTCTATTTTAATCTATATATTGCAGTTTACAATTTTAACCACAAGTGGAAAAAATGCCAAATGCACTTTTAGCCTCAATTTATCATCCCTTTTAGTGAAGCAAAATCACATATTGAGATATGGTTTACGTGGCTAATAGAGTACAATTTCGCCTTTCATTTGATACAAAAATATTCTCCTATGATGTAAAATTTGAGGTTTTATGACAAAAACATAATTTTGAGTGATTCTTCAAAATATTCTGAAATAGTAAGAAAGTCAAAATTTTCACCACAACCCGGCGGCTCACTGCAGTCAAACTTGAATGTTCGGCTTCAGCGGACAATTTTTGGATAAGAATGATCCTCTCAGCCTTATGACCACCGACTGGGGCAATAAAACCTTGCTATCTGCCCGGCAGCATTACTTTGCAGCCATATGTCAAACTTGGCGGCCCCCATGTATTGATCCATAAATCTGATCTCACTTATATGATGTAGCTGAAAAACGAAAAACGATGGTTATTGCTTTCTCGCATTGTCACAATAACAACACCTTGTATTAAACAATCTATAAATATCACTGAGCTGTATATATTCCAAATGTCTAACCATATTCTGAACATCAGAATTTAAACACTGTTAAATAGGAGTAAAGGGAGATAAACGCAGGGATAATTTTGAAATTAATATTTTTTTAAAGGTCTAAGGTAGAGTTTGCACACGTTTCGATGTTTAGTTACATTCAACTAAAGCATATTAGCACATTTTTTGATTGTTACACGGTTGCCTTGGTACTGGCTAGTAACCATACCTCTGAATGGTTAAGCTCGAAAATGCTGTGTCTTCACAAACGAAGGAATTTTGTAATAGATTAATTATTCTCGGATCCCCATGATAATTCCACCGCTGCTGGAAACGGCCTTCCACTGTGTGAAATAGCCGGGGAAATAGCGCCATGTACGTGTCCTACGCTCCTCCATTGTTGTTTTATTGGTTCAGGGCAAATCAAGTTAGAGGTTATTTCTTCGAGTTGGCACTATTTCATCCTGTACGGACATGTAGCATTCCAGCTCTGCCCGTTAGTCAATCTGGGATCCAAATTCTAATTATAAAAGCCTTATTTATATAAATTACGCATTTGTAGCATTCCCGTTCGCAGGTATAGTTTTCCTAGACAATCACAACCACGTAACTGTGCTAAAATATCAAATTTTTGAAAATTGGGGGCGCTCTTCAAAAAATGTGCATATGATGAATGTGTCTATACTGGGGTAATCAGACCAAATGCCTTTGTGAAGCCTTATAAACAAGAGAGCCACATTGGATGTACATTTAAAACCTGAAACCATTTCAACTTGGGGACAATAACAATGGCCCTTATCTTCCAGGACATTAGTTTTTTCTGGGAGGCTTCTGATTGGCTGAAGTAGTCTAGGGATGTTCCATTTCTTAGGGTGTCATTATTTTGGATTTTTCTCTAGCAGTGGAACACTCCTGCAACAGGCCTACTGTCTCTGTATTCGTCCAATATACCTTGGTAGCTGCCCTCAAATAAGGCTTGGGCTATACCGGTAGTTCAGCACTGAGGCGATGACTCCTTATGTTGGTGTTGAATAATTGGTGAAAGAGTATTTATAATTGAATTTAATGTGTAATAACTGGCACTACAGATTTGTGCTTGGGTTGAAGTACTACTCAAAGTTATAAATAATAAGTATAACTGAAATTAAAAACAAACACAATCAAACAGGGCAAATTATCAAATGAATCACTCAAACACTCTGCCGTTAATCGCCCACCTAATTAGCAGCTTAGTATTGCTCAATCATCATCCAACTTCATTCAAAGTTATCGCAAAGGTCAATATCACCAGCATCATCTATGCGCTCTCATCTTCATAATCACCGTATACAACAGAACTGATTTCGAACATCGCGCAGCTACCATGACTTGTCGTAGCACTGGCCTGGACGAGTCCTTGACTTACTAATAGAATACTAACAACTTTTATTCCATCATCCAACAGGTACAACTCATAAAGCAGCAAGTCATCATTTATCTCATTTGGTCACTATCTGCATGCGACTATCAGAAATTAAACTTCCATCGCGTTAGTGTGTTTACAATAATATAACCTCTATGGTGACCTCTTTGACTGCTGAATCAAAATGTATTTACAAAAAATAATGTTTAATACATGACTACATGTACAATAACGCTTAGGAAAAGTTGGAGTTACAAATTCTGTCCTGCTGGCACTATTATCCTTCCTCTGAGTCCACCGGTGCTATGGATAGTCGCGGATGCATCACTCCTCAACAGAGTTGAGTTTCACCGTGTACCTGGAGAATCAAATTTCCCTCTGAGTTGTCCGATTAACACAGCACTGCTTACCACAACTGGTCGTCCTTCGGATAGTGCTCATGTTGAACTCTATCTCCGTCATCTATACATTAACTAGTTCGCTAAAATATCAATTCCACTTATTCCAGTAGATAAAAGACATCATACATGTATAAATGAAGAGTCATCTGAGTCCCATCAGAGTAGTGGTTTTCAGCAGCAAAGTTGGGTAGAATTAATATAGATCCATGTTTCACAGAACCATCAAATAGCAAGACGGCAAACGATTTTTCGACATGGTTAACCGTCTATTAATGTTTATAGTCTTTCTTGGCTCCATACCCATGTATAAATTACGATGTGTACGAGTCCCTCTCCTAGATGTATTTCATTACCATGCTTCAAGCATCCAGTTGACTACCTCTTTCGTCGATACCCTCACTTGGAACTAAGAGTGTCTCTTTCCGTGTTGCACTGTGGTAAGTGCATCGGAGCTAATTGGCGTCCCAATACTCCAATGTATCCTTCCGTCTACGTGTCCTTCCACCATGGTCCACAATTTCTATCCTCTTCTTAGGTAAGGGAGTTTTTACCTGGATGTTATTAATTTCGTATAGCTGGGTAGATGCTCTTTTCCTAATTCTCCTTTTTACATCCTTATTAACATAAGTGGAGTAGCTCTTGATTACATATATCTTAACAGGCGTTTTCTGCTTCGCATTGGATATCGGTGACCCGTCTGCTCTGGCTGGACTTCTGCTGTTGGTCACCACTAGAAGAGTTTCTTGGCCGCTGTTCCTTATTTCTTGCAGTCTGACTTTCTTCAGAAAATGGGCAGCATTCTTTTTTTTCTCCATTATTTTTAAGGCTGGTTTACTACTTTCACTTCAGCGGCAGTATCCGGGACTCCATCCTCCTCGTCACTGCTCTGTCCTCAGCCAGGTTTTCAAACAAAACTAATAAAACAAATATAAAGCCCACTCCTACCCCATTGTAGCGGGCCACTATTTCTGCCCTCAGGATGGGGCCGAGTCTAGCGGGCGTGGGCAATTAGGGCCAGTGAAGACCCATTTCTATGTTTTTTGATCGGGAGGCTACTGTCAGAATGCTTGGAAATTGGCTAATTAATAGGATGTTTAATGATTAAAAGGACCGGTAGCGCTTAATTTGACTAATTAATGAAATAGGCCTTAACAGCACATTCTTCAGGCCAATAACACTATCTACATTATTACTAATGACATGAATGAGGCGCCGACGAAAAGAACAATAATGATAAAGAAAAAAAAAAAAACATGCACACCTCTATCTGTTACCAGTTGGTGGGTTTATAAATGCAAATTTGTAGGTGTGTGTGTGTGTTTGGAGGGTGTGTGGTGTGAGGGTGTGTGTGTGAACTTTGAAGGTGAGTGGAGGGTGTGTGTGTGCGTTCATAACAAGACATTTGGGTGCACCCTGAAACATACCTGTCAACCAGTATAAGTCCAGATAAGTTTTACACCGGCCCTCCATAAAGTAAACACAGTCCACTTGTTGGGCAAATTCGTCCAGCGCTCCATTAAACAGCCTGATTGGAACCAAAGTTTTTTTCCACAGCATTATGGGACACAATTTTAATGTTCATTTCGATTCCATTGTTAAAACTTGATATGACGCTTATCTCAACACTGTATTTTTCGGGTCAACGCTACCACTATCGAACTTTTCCATATTTATAATATACGAAGATGGTGTAGTCTCTCTAAAGGAACCAGATCGCAAGACATGTGTTCCAGCTAGGATGCCATGATGAGTTCTCGCCTTGCCACGCGCATGAGGTCTAAGAAAACACCCTCACACCTATAGTTTGTGTTGTATATATTTCATTGTTAATGATGGTATATGAGATCAAAATGAAACCTGTCAAAATATTCCAAACCCAAGTTTTAGAGGCATTATAGTGTATCCTGGACTGATATTCATGAATAACCTAAAGCTCAATTGATCAAACTGGTTTATTACAAATAGGGGCAAAGGTAAGTCTTATTCATTTTTTTATGGGGACATACTATATTACACCCTTAACCTATCAGTACTCTGTCAAAAAGATCTCAGGTTAGACAGCTCCCCCCAATGATATAGTGACCATCTGTTTTAAGTGATTTAGCAAGTGATTCTCTCAAGAATAAACCATGATATTGGGCTATGCTTCACTAGGGGAAGGGGCAAGACAATTGGTAACAAGGCCTCTTTTCGTCATATATGTTGAAAATGTAATTATGTACCAGGCTAACCAGTGCTTATAGCTTCCAATAATAATTCAATTTTGTTCACCAGAATCGAGGTGCTTTTCAGATAGTAAGGTCTAACACACCCAATCTGTCTCAAAGATAAATATGCAGACGGCAGATGTCACTAACTTGAAGCCATGTAAGCCTACCTCACAGTTTGGGTTCAAGTCAGATTCTGGAACCCAAATACTGATTACTTTGGATGATTTTTATCGCAGGATACAAGAATTTATATTGTCTCGCTATGAGTTTTTGAATATTGCGCTCTGCCCTCTCCACGACTCGTACAAAAATTTCAAAAATCATAGCTTGACAGATAAAGTCTTGTATCAAAAATAAACCCACACTCAAACCATCCAATATTATTCATATTATGCATCTGTGTGCAATACCACAGTGCGATTATCGCTTACCGCCCCCACACTGCACAATACGCAAAAATATCGGGCATTCCGGTCATGCAACTCGTAAGCAAATACTCTGTTTTTATTAGTTTGGAAGCTATTTTAAAACTCTTTTGGTCAAGTCAGCTTCTTCTTGCATAATACTAATAATATTGGATGGTTTTTTTCGGCTGATCACAGAAAATATCGCCCTCGCCAAGAAAATATCAGGCTCGTCTTCGACTCGCCCGATATTTAATCTAGGCTCGGGCGATATTTTCTGTTATCACCCTCAGCCATCCAATATTATATAAAAATATGAAGTCCGTTGTCTTATGCATGTCGGGCGGATTTACTTATCAAAAGCGCCATTATTTGGGGGGAGTCAATGAATCGCAGTGTACATCCTTTAGTCTCTGATATTCAGGTGAAGGAGATGACATTTAATACATTTTCAAGAAAATGCGGACAAATTCCACGTGATTTTTTAATTTTAGAGAAATTAATTAGGAAAAATAAGTACTTCAGATGAGTGCGCAATCTTTGAGATATGCCCGCTGGCCTATATGAAAAGGAGCGTAAAATGTCAATTGACAATAACAATAAATCATTTGATTTGATAGAAAGCAAAAACAAAACTAAGAATAAAGTTTGGCCTGCCGTTCCTTTTATCAATGTATAGTCATGATTTACGATTGTAATCCACTTCGAATTTCGAAGTTGCTGTATGTTTACGCCCATTATTTTCAACATAGATGTGTATGCTTTTTCTTATCTAAATGTAGTATTTTCTTTTTTTACAGGCAGTCATGCCTAAACACGTGCAATGCTTTGTATTGTGGCTTCCTTTGGTCATATTTTTATTCTTCTCTGTGACTGAAGGTGATTTGAACTGCGATGGTAAGTTACATGTTACATCAATCATCAATTATCATCAATCATCATCAATCATCATCAATCATCATCAATCATCATCAATCATCATCGATCATCATCAATCATCATCAATCATCAATCATCATTATCATTATCAATCATCAATCAATCAATCAATCAATATCATCATCATCATCATCATCATCATCTGCCTCTTGTCACATTAATCATTACACGTCTTGTGAATGCATCTGTCTTCAGGTGTCTTTCCCTGTGAACTTAAAAATGCTATTGTCACACCCATCCTCAAAAAGCATCTCTTGACCCAAATGTACTAAGAAACTACAGACCATATCTAACATGTAGATATGTATATCGGCAGCAGCAGCGGCGGTGGAAGTTCACATAACTTTTTGAACATAGCTATTTTTGATCTCTTACATTCATAACACTAACATCAAACGAGTCATGTTGAATACTTCCATGTGTTCCAAGAAATCACATTAATGCCCATATCAACATAAATATAACTTAAATATCGTTGTTATACAGTTCAAAATAAATAAGTCCCCCCTGACAAAGGTACACTTTTTCTGGAAAAGTTAGGCTCCTTAACCTGTTACAAAAATGTGAAATGTTCACACTGCAATGTTACACATTTAATGTGCAAAAAAAAATCACACAATTAATCTTCTCCTTGAAATGACGTCATTTATTAAATTTGATGACGAATTAAAAATGGCACTTTCGTGCATAGGAGTTAACAATCGAGAAAATCCCGGACGGAGAAGTACCAACATGCCTAGTACAACACAGGAATACCACACACACTTGATTTTGGTATCATTAGATAGCTATGGTCATCTTCTTTCCATTGGTACCAAACGAGTACCAACATGCCTAGAATTACGTCAGGCTGACGTTATAAAGTTCACATGTCAGCACAACTGTCAATTTCCATAGTACACAGTGTAGAATAGGGAAAATGTGTTTTTTCAACAAAAATGTTTGGAATATCAGATTTCCACACGGTTTTTTGCTCTCTTTGATGGGATATGACTAGATTTATACTCAGAGAGTTTTAGTGCTACTTTTTAGAGTCGGAAATATTGCGAAATATCAATTTGTCATCCTATATCCAGTATTTTTTATACTTTCCTCAACTTATGACGTCATAGTGACGTCATAATGGGAATGTTGGTACTTAAATTGATACCAATGGAAGAAGAAACTCTAAGCTATCATGTGGTACCAAATTTATGGGAATCGGATGTTCAGTAATAGGGAAAAAAGGAATCTTTAAAACTTTTAAAGCCCTATGCAAAAAAGTGTCATTTTTTATGTGTCATCAAATTTAATAAATGAAGTTGTTTCAGGGAGAAGGTCAGCTGCCGTGTACATTTTACATTTTTGTAACAGGTTAAGGAGCCTAAATTGTGTAGAAAAATGAACATTTGTCAGGGGGGTACTTAATTTTTTTGAACTGTATATGATGTCTCGTGGTCGTGGACGTCAAAGGTCAGAAATACCCTTTAAACACAAACAAATGAGCACAAATGATCTAATTTTTTTAATAATAACACTGTTTTAATGATTTTAATTAGATTGATTCAAGAATTTGGAATGCCCAAAACATAATTACATGTATGATTTAATGACGTTATAATCAATAATACTATAGTTTTATAGCCCACTAATTCCGGAAATGACAACTTATGTCCACAATTAAAAGGAGCGTTGCAGTGCAATGATGATATGTCCTCACAGCGAAGGCTATAACTTGACAGCTCCAAAATGACAGTTCTCATAAAATCCACGGTATATTCCATGGGAATCTTCTCAGTCTTGAAGATAACTTTGGCTAGCATTTCAAGACGACGGGGGTTGTCCCTCGGCGACACTAATATTCCACACTACATCAGTCCGGGATATAATCACCACGATTTCTATCTGTCCACCAGTGGCGGATTTAAGAGTCAGCAGTGTCAGCAGCTGCTGACAGGGCCCCTCTAAAATATTACTCTCAGGGCCCCCTCAGATATCCCTATAGTCACACTATTAGTGCGACATTGCGGCATTTCGCGACGCAAAAGGGCCCAACTTAAGCTGCTGACAGGGCCCTTTTCCTTAAATCCGCCGCTGCTGTCCACAATTAGGAATCCCATTTTGATTCCCAGCACTTTTGGCAGTAGAATAATTACAGCACTCCGCTCGCGTGGAATTTAAAATATAATAAATCATGGCACTATGTACTGTACAGTTCTGCCATTTAATGCAGATCAAAACTAGCTATAACTTCTAGCTACGTGTTACTACTGCTGGCAAGTTGTTATTCTACAATCTCTCCTTATATAAGGATTTCCCAATCTCTAATAATAATCATTACAGCCTCATCATGCATAAACATAACCTTGCACTAGCTAACCAATGGGGCCTCACATAATAACATCATCTGCATTGCACCATCTTAACATAAATAACAGCATGGGGAACCACCTAATTTTGCAATCTGTTTTGATCCCAATGCATAAACAAGTTCACTCAGTTTCTAAATTTAGCCTCCTTTGGAGGTCTATATCCACCGGTGGACGAAAGGTAGGGCACTCATTGAGAATGTCATCTGCAGTCTGTGATAGAGAGCCAAACTGTCAGGCTGGAGATAGTCGCAGCCCCATCGGTGCATATTGCTGTTGCGACCGACCCCCTGTGCGGATCAAGTTCAAGGTGACCCATTCCTTGCGTAGAAGATTGCTACCAGGTGAAGTTCTGTCATAGGTGTGATAGTGAATTGGTTTGGTCTTGGGCTATCTAGCCAGGCAGTGTTCCATGTCTCTAAGATGTTGAATGGGGAGCTGGAGAGTTCAGCGGCATGTCCACAGAAAGGTCGACCAGAGTGCAGTCCCTGTCTGCCGAGCTGGTGTGATTATTTGACTGCGTTATACAGCAGGTGCTTGTTGTCCAACAGAGCCTTGTTCACCGGTTTATGTGTGTGATGTTGGCCCCGAAGCACTGCATGTACAATACATACAGGCACTGGCAGAAATTCAGATGGAGCAGGAAGAAGGCAGCCAGTAATGTTTCCCATGGTCTCGTTGAGTACTGTGTCCAGCTTTTTGTGTGGGAGCTATTGCACCGTGCTGGCGCGGCATATTCAGTAGCGCTGTAGACGAGAGCTAGGACTGTGTTAGACTGGATGGACTAGCACCCCATGAAGATCCAGCAAGGCGGCACAGAAGGCTATTCCTCGAAGATACCTTTGCACATACTGACTCGAGATGCTGCCGATAAGTAAGCTGCCGATCAAGCTTCATTCCCAGATAAGTTGGTGCAGGATTGTGTGGCAGAGGCGCTCCATTGAGGTTGACTTGGAGCTGGCGTTGAGCCTCTTTGGTGTTAAGATGAAAGGCAGTAGCGGTGGTCTTAGCTTCCGCAGCTTGAGTCTCTAGGTTTTGAGATATGCTGCAAGTATGGCCATATCTGCAATAAGTGTACTTTCTACTTCAGTCCAGCTTCTGCCCGAGTGAAAAAGGGCTTGATCGTCGGCGAAGCCATATTGATTACATGTTGTTTGAGGTAAGTCGCTGATATACAAGTTTAACAGCATAAAAGTCAATACTGACAATACTGTGCTTTTCCACTCTTTAGTTGGCTGATAGCAGAGGTAAGCTCGTCTATTGAGAAGGGTGTTGAAAGTGACCCGTCCACGCCAGGGGCTCGACTAGGTTTGGTGATATTTTTTTTAACAGAGCGAGTGTGATCCGTATGACTATCCTTACAACGAGCATTTGCTAGGAGTTGCTCAGCAGTTGCGTTGGCAGACATAGGACATTTCGATGGTTTGGAAACTGTGCCGTCTCCTCCCAGCCCTCACGACGTTTACTACAGACTGTCCCAATAAAAACTATACAATCAAACTAAAAATTATTAAAAATGTAAACTGTGCATTTTTGCCAGATATTTTGACTTTATTTGCTAGACAAGATCCTAAGCTAAATCCTCGCTTTCATTTCATCCAATTTGATGGACCCTAAGCGGAGATATTGTCAGTTGAACACAAAGGATAAAATACCACTTGGGCCAGTTTCACCTGAAGGTTAAAAAAACTAAAGGTATAAAACGTGTAGCATCATTGTGGGATTAAACCGTTCTCAAACAAAAGAATATTGTACAGATCAGAGTGAATGTATTATCATGCATTGAACTAATCAATATATTATTTTTTCAAAAAAAAAAAAAAAAAAAAGATGGACTAGCACCCCATGAAGATCCAGCAAGGCGGCACAGAAGGCTATTCCTCGAAGATACCTTTGCACATACTGACTCGAGATGCTGCCGATAAGTAAGCTGCCGATCAAGCTTCATTCCCAGATAAGTTGGTGCAGGATTGTGTGGCAGAGGCGCTCCATTGAGGTTGACTTGGAGCTGGCGTTGAGCCTCTTTGGTGTTAAGATGAAAGGCAGTAGCGGTGGTCTTAGCTTCCGCAGCTTGAGTCTCTAGGTTTTGAGATATGCTGCAAGTATGGCCATATCTGCAATAAGTGTACTTTCTACTTCAGTCCAGCTTCTGCCCGAGTGAAAAAGGGCTTGATCGTCGGCGAAGCCATATTGATTACATGTTGTTTGAGGTAAGTCGCTGATATACAAGTTTAACAGCATAAAAGTCAATACTGACAATACTGTGCTTTTCCACTCTTTAGTTGGCTGATAGCAGAGGTAAGCTCGTCTATTGAGAAGGGTGTTGAAAGTGACCCGTCCACGCCAGGGGCTCGACTAGGTTTGGTGATCTTTTTTTTAACAGAGCGAGTGTGATCCGTATGACTATCCTTACAACGACCATTTGCTAGGAGTTGCTCAGCAGTTGCGTTGGCAGACATAGGACATTTCGATGGTTTGGAAACTGTGCCGTCTCCTCCCAGCCCTCACGACGTTTACTATAAAAGCAGTTTGTCAGATCTGAAGCCTTGGGTGTCGTTTCTTCCCCGGATTCGGAATTCAAGAATTCGTTATAGAGTGTATTACATTCCTCATGGGATATAACTGCGACGATAGCCACGTGGGATGGTCTTCTTTGCTATCTTAATGAACCCACCAAGTTCTCAAACTGGTCCCAGTCTGCCTTGCGGAAGTTCCACATTTTTACTGGCTTTGTTGGTACATACTTAGCAAGGCTGTCCTGAGCGATCAGTGATGGTCTATGTTGAGACTTCGCAAAGCAATCAAGAGCAGTACGGTGAACAGAAATGACATACATATTTACAAATCCAAGGTCAGGATTTGAGGTTGTGTTCGACCTTCTAGAATAGAAGTCTGGTCGCTAAGGGTAGTACAAAAATTGTACGCCAGATTTGGAAGCCCAGTCCTATAGGGTGGATCCACACTGTTAAAAATTTTCCTAATTTTACCGGACTTTACCTTTTAAATTACGGTAAACCCCAATTATTCAATAATCTTCACGCTTTATTACCTATACCTAACCTAAAATTGCAATTTGGTAGCAGAATAATGTAAATAAACAGTGGCTAAAAAAATACTACACATTTTTAAAAAAAGGTAGTATTTATACGCTGACCGTTATTTTCCGTAATATTACGTTCTTTTGTAACTTACTTGTTTTTAATGTAAGAATACGAACTATGAGAATCATTTTACCTATAAAATGTGTTAAATAACGTCGTAAGTAACATCATTAAAATGCAAAATCTTATTTTCCTTATCATTTTTAAAAATAGTTTAAAAAGCTCTTTTCCTCCTTTTTGTATTATATTTAGTTTAATTTGAAAAAAAGTAGTACACACACATGTATATATTTAATTTTAGCATCAGCTCTCAGTAAAGTCATGTAGTGTAGCGAATAAGGTTTAGGACTTGTAATCTTAAGGCCCAGGTTCCAATCTATGTAAGGTACATGTATTAAGTTTCTTCTATGATGATGATTAAGTAATTGGTGACATTAGAATGTGTACATTACCGTATAAAACAAAGTGTATAAGCTGGTTTAAATCTTTATTTCTTCATGTTTTCCCTCTGTTTATTGTCTTTTTTCTCAAAATTGTTTGCCTGAAATATAACTTTTTTACAACCACGTGGTAACGTAAATACGTTTGGTTTGAAAATTTGGTCAGAGGATTGTAATAACGTTTTAATTCTTAAAATTGTTTAAACAAGTCAAAAACCAACAATAACGTTGAAGCTGAGATTTTACGCCGTTATTTTACGTTCCCTGCAATGGTTTCGTATTTTTACGACTCCAGTTATTTTACGTTCTACATGTAGTGAGTCCCAGCTGCCAGTCAAATGCCTGTTTTTTTACAGGTTTATTTTTAACAGTGCATCAGGGTTTGTATTCCCGTAGCCCCAGGTAATGCTATGGCTATTGAAGTCACCTGCATAGAACTATATGTACGGTGCACCATAAAAAGGTAGAGAAACTAAGCCGGGAGTTAGGTGGCTTGTAGACATCGACGACGTGAACATTCTACAATTTGGGTCGTTGCCCATTCCAGGGTAGAAAGTGCTGGTGAGGTTTCAATATGTTTCCATTGAGCGGTGTTTCTGACAAAGGTGGCAATCGCATGGATAGTCCTCTCGGTGTGTGCAGCTACATGTAGAGTATAGCCGCAAATTTTCAGGATGGAACTGTCAGTTGCGTGTGTCTCTTGGAGGAGAAACGCATTGACTTTGTGCATTTGAGTAAGGTGTTCGATGATGTTGCTCTTTGCCCTCCTAGTGAGTCATTCCACGTTCAGTTGAAGCACAGAGATGCCGTCTGACTTGACACCCGATGATTCCTGCCCTGATATATAATAATAAGGGCACGTATTCCAGGCTGACATCAGGTTGTGTCCTCTGACGGGGCATGATGAAAATACAGTGAGTTAAAAAAAGACAAGAGTGAATTAAAAAGACAGTGAGTTAAAAAAGACAACAGGGGTGTTAGCGTAGCCTCAAGCTGATTATCATTCGCCTGATCAAGATCAGTTTCGGGGGCTCACCACGAGGAGGTTGACAATCTTGAACCCCAATATTTATAGTAAACAACAGGTGCACATCTCAACATAGCACTAGCATTCCCTTTTCTCTTTTCCATCACAAACAAAGTACTTTTCCCGTGAGAAATCTTTTCCCAAGTAAAATTGAGAAATAAAATAATATTTTTAATCACAAAATAGAGGCCAGTATAACAGTGTCTATTATGCCTTCCCTTTCAAAACCCCTTAAGAAACTTCACCGGAACTCTTTTTTAAACACCTACGGTTTGTCACAGGTTTTCGATAGGCTAAGAACCATCAATACGTTTGTAATTCTCTCTCTCTCTCTCTTTCCCTCATATGATCATACTCTGCATAATCCAGGTAAATGCTACTCAACCGGAGATCCCCATTACCAGACATTTGATTGTAAGAAATTTGAATTTCATGGGAAATGCAGCTATGTTCTGATGCAAACGTGTGATGAAGATTTGCCGTTCCTCCAAATCATCGGTGACAATGAACCTCTTCCATACCATCCCGATCTAGCTTTCACCAAAAATCTTATCATAAAAACAACAGATGAGGTATGTATTTACACTATTTATTTTAGTACAATATATCAAACTAAAATATTCCACTATAATTATGCATCCGTCTGTCATTTTATTTATGATACTATAGATTTTCCCGTTCGATTTCGCACAATGTTCATCCGAATTCAACAATTAATTAGATCAAATTCGTCCCAAAACATCGAAACTGTACATTTGTCAACTCGATTTCGTCTTTGGACATACCAAATAGTCGATGGTCAAACAAAACGACTTCAAACTATGGTCATTCATTTTCGTCCCGTGTTATGAATTTAGTCCGACCTTCAAAACGGCGATATAATGGGTAGTTGGATTACGTTTTTGGTCACTGGGTTTCAACAATTGGTAATTTCAATTCGTCAGGTGTTTCGGGGTGAATTTTCTTGTCTTTTCATACTTTCGGTTTGTTCATTTGCGTGCATCAACTCTTGTTTCCTTTCGAGCTGAGCATGTTAAACGAATCAAATCGAATACGATTTATGTTAGCCTAAAATTATACGATTCCTGTTCAAATCATGGCAGCGAATCCGGTGTTGTTTTTTGGAAAAAAATATATGCATAAATGCCAAATTATATAAAAGGCAAAAACCAAATATTTGTGCAACATGATGGCACCAAAAATCAAATAATTTGTGTTTAAGCCAAATACTGACACTTCCTATCCTGTTAAGAGCCATTTCAAACGTTAGGCCTTAAACGCATGCATGATACCGCCCAAATGCAGGCCTATACGACGAAATCGAATGATATTTTTATGAATCCGGATGACCAAAATCGAAATCGCTTAGCCATGTACAACGAAATTGTATGATCCGACGAATTTGAATTAACACGACGAACCGGTGCGACCATTGACGAGTTAGAGTGCACCAGATTTGAAGTTGTTTGACCAATGACGAAATCGAGTTGGAAAATGTACAGTTTCGATTTTTGGGGACGAATTTGAACTAAACAATTAAAAAAAAAAAAAAAAAAAAATATGCATAAATGCCAAATTATATAAAAGGCAAAAACCAAATATTTGTGCAACATGATGGCACCAAAAATCAAATAATTTGTGTTTAAGCCAAATACTGACTGTTTCCAATTATATTATAGTTGTGAACATTAAAAGTTGTTTTATCATTTTGACATGGGCCAAAATTAAAAACTACATTTAAACATATATATATATATATATAAACATATATATATATATATATATATATATATATATATATATATATATATATATATAAGATCCAAATTTAAATCTGGAATTGATTTGTTCCTACACGAACTTTCGAATTTAATTTAAAAAAAATTCATGCAATTTAGAGTGCACCCTCTCCTGAGTAATACATCATTAAAAAATAGTCGTCATAATGTCACTTCCTATCCTGTTAAGAGCCATTTCAAACGTTAGGCCTTAAACGCATGCATGATACCGCCCAAATGCAGGCCTATACGACGAAATCGAATGATATTTTTATGAATCCGGATGACCAAAATCGAAATCGCTTAGCCATGTACAACGAAATTGTATGATCCGACGAATTTGAATTAACACGACGAACCGGTGCGACCATTGACGAGTTAGAGTGCACCAGATTTGAAGTTGTTTGACCAATGACGAAATCGAGTTGGAAAATGTACAGTTTCGATTTTTGGGGACGAATTTGAACTAAACAATTGTTGAATTAAAATGAACATTGTGCGAAATCGAGCGGGAAAACCTATACTACTACCACAACCCCACTATCACCAGTTCAACACATCTTCACAACTCATCTTAGTAATATCATGATAATTTTGGAATAAATTATTGACTTCAAAATCGGTAATCCGTCGGGGTTAGTGGATTAACCCGATAACGGTCATTTGGATTTAATATTTTGTGACCAGGCCTAGCTAGCTTTTAGTTAAGTCTGTTTGTAACCGTTCCATGTGCGTAAGAGCACCCTCCTACCGTTAAGTCTTTGAAAAAAGTTCTAGCACTTAAGGTTACGCAGGAAGTTGATGCCGTTTTGAATTCCTTGTTGCTGTTAGGTTGACATGTCCTACCCCACTGAGCACAAACTTTTACCGGTACTCAACAATATTTAGAAAGGAGTCTAGGTTTGCCGCCGGGCACCGCTACTCCATTGCGATACACAAGCCAAAGATTCGACGTCACAACACCCTGCACCATGCATAATGCATGTCGTGTTATCTATTCCAACCAATTACTGCACAGGGTCGTCCATGTACAATCAGGGGAAATCCAGAAAGAGCAATGCGCTGTGACACAGATTCCGATTGCCCATGTGAATTGGATGAAAAAAATGGAAATGGAATATCGAAACTAGCAAAACGGTATAATGGAACGATGTCATAGATGGGAATTGTTTTGAAGTGTGGTTTTGCCTTGTCCATAATACCACCGTCAGTAGCATTAAAGACGATGTCAGAACTAAACCACCATATTTTCACTAATATGGACTTTGATCTATTGCAACACAAATTGTATTAAGTGTCTACGAAATTAATGTAATTTGCTAATTTGGCCCAGTGCCAAGTTTTCTGTGCTTTTGGTATAGCGTTATACGAGTGACCCAACCAAGGTTAATTATAATTATTAAAGGTGCAACGAGAGATTTCACATATCAAGTGTCCCAAAAATTTGAAGTTATGATTTTTGCCCTGCTGTAAAGCTTTCTATCAAAAATATCCCCATCTGAAAGGATTAAGCTGAGAAATATTTCTAATTTCGTATAGGAGCAAATACGAAATTCAGCCTATGTTTTACATTGAAATATAAGCAAATCAAAATCACATTTTTCTCTTTTTTAAGACATTTCTGTAGCATAATACAAGGACAGAAATCCCATGAGTGTCTAATCTATTTGAAATTACTATTATGACACAATATTTGGGTGCCTCAAAATCTCTCGTTGCACCTTAAGCAGTGCGGGCTTTTCAATATGATCTAATGATGTTGTAAAGAAGTTCGTTTGTGCTGAGCTTGCAGGTAACGGTGACGTGATGACGCTGTAATAAACTATGCAGGAGAAATTTGCAACCATTTTGTAAAGGGGGCATCTCCAGCACACTATGAACTTCAATCAAAAACGTTGTTTGTTTTAATTATTTGAAAAAAAAAAACAGACAGACAAAATATGTCGTGTTTGTTCAACAATACAAAGATTATTAACAAGACAACCTTAATGCTTTATAATTATATTTCCTTCAACTAAACATATAGACTTCTTCCTTTCGTTTGCAGGAAATTAGATTGACCAGTGACAAATATGTCTTCGTAAACGATGAAGAGCAGACAGGAACTACAATACGTGTGAGAAATGGAATCATTTTGAAAACAGACACTGAAATTGTAAGTGAACGTCTGATGTTGTTGTGTAATGTAGACGAATGCCTCCTCCTAGGTAAAAAAATGTAAAGGTAACGGGGACGGACCTGTATACACAGGAATGGAGTGCCCATCTCTCTTACGAAGCGATTGGGCCAGACTCCACCACATAATGTTGCTGTAGTGGGATTGCCAAACCTCATCTACAGCGAGTCTGTTACCTTCCCAGCATTGAATAATGCCGGTACCCATTTATACACCTGGGTAGAGAGGAGTAATTGAGGTAAAGCACCTTACTCAAGGACGCAACACATTGACCCCAGCGGGGCTCTAACCCACAAACTTTGGCGTGCGGGCCGAACACTGATCCACTGGACCACATGTGCCCTCCTAGGGCTGTGCGCTAAGACCTGTCAACTGTATGTATTGCAGTCTCAATTTTTATTCGTGTCACTAACTGCATATTGTCGAGGGTATGGTTGCATTTGGAGGCGATGTGTAGGTACCAAAATTGTTTAAAAAGCCGAGCATTAAAGGGATATATTGGTATGAATCTATCGGCATTTATATAATGAAATAACCCTAAATATGACGTACCAGATGGTTTTCATGGTCACTGGAGTATTCCTTGCGAAGAAAACACCATTTTTATGCTTAACTTTCGAAGCAGTAGACGATTTAACGAAGCCGCCATGTTTATTTTTACGCTATCGTTTTGCCACAAGCCATGTTTAGTCTTTCACACCAATTGAAAGATAATCGGTGGTTAGTCAAGTTCTGGCCTGTATGAAAGACTATCGCGTTTACTTTTAACATTGAAATTAAAAACACGGCTTTAATTTAACGTTTTCCTTTAAAATATATAAATTTATCAAAAATGGCATATATTTGTGCCTAATTTTTATAAAATGAGCCTGGGATTCTTGAGAAATATAGTTTTTAAAATAAAATTAGGAAACTCTTCATCATACAAAGAAGCGCTACTCGGTACATTGAAAAGTACGTACATGACGTAGATTACTGAACCGCGCATTAGTGGGTTTCGAACACTGATCTCTACACAATGGATTGGAAACCTGGGCTTCGTAAATTGAGGCAATGACGGACATATTGTTCATCCAAAAAGAGCCCAAGCAGGTGGTTAAGAGCAAGGTGGTGAAGCCCATTCAAAACTAGTCGTCCGTGCTGGGCGCTGACATTTTGAATATTGCACGGAATAATTATATGTTTGGGTGCTTGTATACACACATAATGTCAATTCGATACAAACAATCCGGCAAAATATCAGTTGTTGGATGTTGGGTGCTATTGGGTGGTTAAATTTTGTCCTACCCATGGCCACACAACGAATGAAATGACACGTCAGTCGTCTTGATTCAAATAAACCGCCTCAATGAATACATCTTTTCACCTAAGCGCGCATTGCATTATGAGAAAAACGAGTATCTGAGCACAATGACCAGGTGCACTATTATTACACCTGGCCACCTCTAACACATACATCAATTTGTATTACTACCGATTAGTGTATATGCAAAGCTGCACCCACAGTATGTGGAAGAAGCAGAGGCAGCCATTGCTTTCTATTGTTGGTACTCTATGTTTTCTTTGTGGTCGGCAAAACATGCGAGACGATGAATTTCTAAAGATGACGTAACGTTTTGCCTCTCTATCTATATAGAACCTCTTTGGTTAAGAGCCAATTCAGTGAGCTCATTGTATTTGCGCGTTTGGGATGGCATGCAAAGACTGATATTTTGCCGGATTGTTTGTACCGAATTGACATTATGTGTGTATACAAGCACCCAAACAAATAATTTTTCCGTGCAATATTCAAAATGTCAGCGCCCAGCACGGACGACTGGTTTTGAACGGGCTTCACCCCCTTGATGGCATGTCTCTAAAACGTACAACCGAGATACAACTTTTGTTAAACGGTTTATTGCCATTTGGTCTAATCCCATTTGGTCTAATAGCCATTTGGTCTAACTCCAATTCGTCTAAACCCATTTTATCTAATACCAATTTGTCTAATAGCCATTTAGTCTAACATCCAATTTATCTAACAACCAAATGTCTAATAGCCATTGGTCTAATGCCCATCAGTCTAATGCCAATTCGTCCAACCATTTGGTCTAATAACCACAAACACCATTTGGTCTAATTACAATTTGGTCTAATATACCATCTAGTCTAATATCCAATTTGGTTTCTAATATCCATTGGTCTAATACCCAATTGGTCTAATAGCATTGGTATAATATCCATAGGTCTATTGCCCATTTGGTCTAATATCCACTGGTCTAATTTCCACCTGGTCTAATATCTACTTGGTCTAATACCATGGTTAATATCATTTGAAGTTAACAACCCAAAAATTTATCAAAGGACTAGGACAAGGAAGCATAGATGGCATTGAGGCCTCTAAGTTTTCATCCGAGAGGTCATATAATAAATTGTGCCCTCTCAATTAATTATATATACATTCTCCATAAGTAGATTGTGAGATATATAAGAACTCAAGAAGTAGTACAATAGTGCAGGAAGCAGCGGATAGCAGCAGTTTGAGATTGAATGTAAATATCATAATTAGTAAAGGGAAAATAAATCTTATTCTCTACGTGGTATTTGCCTTTGAATTTTTCAACATCCTACTGAGCGTTTGCTCAAGCTACAATGATGGTGTGTGAAGATATTTCACACATATTGAATGATAAGATAGTTAAATCTACTGAGCGTTTTGCTCAAGCCCCTTTTTGGGGTTCGTTTGCCTTGAAGTTTGTTCAAACAATTTCAGATTAGAACGGTAAACAGATTCCTAATGAGCGTTTGCTCTAGTACAATGATGTTTCTGCGTTTAAGATGGGGGTTAAGATATTCCACAACATATAGGAGTGATTTTAAAAATAGCAAAATCGTACTGAGCGTTTTGCTCGAGCCTTTTTAGCGTTGCCTCCAGTGCTCAACAATCAAATTGGACTGAATATAATAGCACAATTCTACTGAGCGTTGGCTCTCGCCTTCAAGCATCGATAGACCAAATAGACTTCTATAGCAAATCATTACTGGAGTTAATAAACTATCCCAATTTGGCGTTTGCCTTCAAGATGTTCAAACAAATCAGTTAATTTGACTATCCTCTACTGAACTTTGCCTCTAGCTTCCGTCGTTTGCCTTTAAGTTTGCATAATATCCAACCAACTAACGAATATTACACAATAACAGAAAAACTACACGAGTTATAATGTGGCAAATTTACGAAAAAAGAATAGCACGCAGTGCACACAACGGAATTAAAGAAATAAAGCAAAACTGGGACTTATGAGAGGGTGAGAGGGAACGGGATTTCGGCATAGCACGCAAGCTAACACGACCGACTCGGAGGTTTAAAACAAGAGACAGAATGACGCAAAGACAGCAAGCATGCGAAATGACACAGGCAAAACCGCGAAACATGAAAAGGCGGGGAGCCGCAAAAAAATGTGAAAAAGGCAAGCCAGCACTTCCTGTTACTAGGAGACGCGAGTCCAACCTTCAATAAAAATGCTTATGTGTTAGACGCGGCTACGCCTCGACACATAAAAACTGGATATCGTACATATTGATTATAATATTGAAAAAAAAATAGTGCCAATGCATGTACCGGTATGCGATCCTCACATCAATTCATATTCGCTGCAGAGCAGGCGACCACAAGTTCCTAAGTTACTTCCAGATACAGAGCCATTAAACATTTTTAATCAGTTGACCTTTATCCCAGCGAAAGCGGCCATGTTGTTCCCAGGAGACAGAAGTATTGCAGAACAGTGTTCGTTGCCGTCCGGGTTTTTCTCCTGCCATGGGGTCGGTACAAAACAATTGACATACCCTTTAACAGGATCGTCATCAGGCAAGCGGGGAGTATATGCCCTAAGAAATTCAGTTGACGAGTCCTGTATTTCCAAGATGAGGGTAGTCCTGTAAGATTGCGCGATGGTGGCATTGGTTACTTGATCTGCTCGTTTGATGTTCAACATAATACGGTAACGGGCTCGGGGTGAAGAATAGGCCCGCCGATGTATCCTGCAGTGTCGTAAGAAAGAGCCAACTAAAAGGGATCCCCCTCGGGGTTGGTTAAGAATTGAGCTGTTGTATCCCTGCATGGGACTATAAGACAACTCGATGATGCAGTTTTCTAACTAGCTAATATTTTCCTACGTTGAGAGTGGATGTTCTGGCTTGGACGGATTGTTTTCTTATTTTTTTCAGTGATATTGTTCTGAATATATCTTCTTTCCTGTTTCAATGCAGATGACTATACATTGGTAAGACGTATATGGACTTCTAGTGACCATATAAATCTTGAAGATGATTTAGACAAACTTTGCTTGGTCTGTCAAAACAAGCTTCCTAATTATGCCTTGATCGCGTGTGCAGTCATGCATTTCTAGATCTAAATACTTCACTGGTGGCCCCAAAACTCTGCAAAGCATTGATGATTTAAATGTCGGTATTAATTTTTTTATTATAATATTTCTTCCCAATTTGATTCTAAATGCAACAAAATGTCTCCACGTTGCATTTCCTCGTCAGGGCATAGGAATATGCAACTTTTTGATCTTTTGAATCTTTCTGTACAGGGGCTCTGTACTAGTTCACTCGGGTCTGTGAGGTTGTTTGGCTCCGTACAATACCTGTACACTGATAGACGGACCAAATTCCAAGAAAAGTAAATCGTGTTCTCTTTTACAGGAATAGGGCCCTCTTGGGGAGAGTGTTAATATCTGATAGATGTCGGAGTTTGGTTTGCTTGGTGTGGCTAATTTGTTCAAATTTCAGCATTTAATTCAATTTTGTTTACAAACTTTCAAAAAGGGGGTTGGTCCTTCTTCATTTTGGTTTTTTTCTCCCCCCCCCCCCCAAATGTCGCATCTAAAGGTATTTTATGCAGGGCAGAGCAAGATATTTTTTGTTAACTCTGTGTGTTTAGTTTCCAAAGACTGTGGGAGGTGTTTGTGTCTTGTGTCAAACTTTAAGACCATAGTTTGGTTTCATCCTCATTAATAGTTTGGTTGCATATTTGGTGCATTTAACACTCTCCGTAACCTCGGAATTTCGTGGTGAAAAGCACCCGATGCTTATGATCTGCTAATACAAGTGGGCAATCTATGGTCGTCCATTTACCATTTTTGATACACAAAATAAAGTACCCCAACATAACTAGTATGACGTCACGTGAGCCATATAAATATGACGAGCCTTGCCAAATTGACTTTTTACACAGGGGAAAATAGGTAAGTTTCCACTAAAAATAACTAGGAATATCGGATTTTAAGATGGTTTTAAGTCTAAAATATAGTGTTTCGTAAACAGAGAAGTTTTAAACACGGCATACCCTAACCCACGTGAAGGTGCTACCTTCAGGATTTTTTTCGTTAAAACGACCGGGAAGGATGTGAAAACGGACTTTTTTTAGAAGCTTTTAACGAAAGTTTTGGCATTTTAATTTAGCGCAAAGTCCGCAAGTATTGAGGGTCTAGAAAATATATCCGGAAATATTGTCGGTACCAACGACCAACGGTGATTTATTAGAGTGATTTTGCTGTAAAGACCATCCACACGGGTTTGATAGACCGAGCTTGGGATTTTAAATCAATAGGTTGGTTTTTTACACTGTGTCCACAGATTCATTAATTTAGGGTGGCAGCAAATTTCAATGTCCAGAAGGAAATCGGGCTACTTATTGACGTGTGGTGATATGAACCCCCCCCCCCCAAATCTTGTCAGATTTGGTACATTGATGACCTATGATCTTCAATAACTTATCACTCATAAAATCTATTTTAAAATATCAGCTACGTGATACGATTGTTTCAGTTTCTAGAAGAGTGCAATGAAACATTACCATACGAGGAAAAACATCTTTGATATGCATGGTGGCTAAAGGTTTATCAGGGATCGTTAGAGTAATATATGTAGCAGTTAATTATTACTGATCCATGGGTCAACTTACTTGCAGGAACGTTACAAGTAAGGAACATGGTCAGTCCAATGATTGATTATACATAATCTTGATAAATGTTGAGGTAGATAGAAACTGATAAATGTTGTCGTTATTTTGTAGACCAAAATAGGCCACATAACTTTAAAAGGCATTTAAAAACTCTTACCATTTTAAAAGGATTTTAACCAGAAATGGACACTTTCTTTTCCCAACCATAGACCCAAGGCCACCTTAAACACCAAACTTCACCAGAAATGAGTGCCAAAAATGCAGCAATTACGTCATCGAACGAAGACACATACGGGCACGAAATCTCTGGCCGGGCCAGCAACACCGCCGTAGCGTGATATCCACATGTCATGGGAGTGTGCCCCCCTGATTCGAGACCAACCAGAGTTTCTGACTTTTCTCTTTCTCTTCTTCCCTTATTCCTTCACTCCCTCCCTCCCTCACTTAAATTAACATGCATATGGACATACCCCTATCATCATTATGGACAGCGATTTGTTTCGTTCACCTCCATGCATTCAAATGGATATCCAGGGAAAGAGCAAAACTGACTACTTCATTCAAAAGACAGTAGCTCAGTCTGATGAATGATCTTTGCAGCAAATTAGTTAATAAGATAAGCTTTCTGTTGTTGCTGTCATTTTTTTCTGACTCGATCTGTACAATTAAAATTACGACCATTTTACATATATATTACGAGAGAATTTCACATTGGTCCCATTTTTGCATTGTGTTCTATGGGAAGGCAAAGTAGGTGCATCCTACGGTCAAGGTACCATACAAAACACACCAAGGATCAAAAATGATGCAAGAGGAGCCATGTATACCAACTTGATGTGGGGAACAAGATCAGGACAAACTAAACTAAAGCAGTATGTAAACCATAACAGCAATACAAGGATATAAAACCTCAGACAAAGAACCACAAACCTGACATGAAACGTACGACAACGTTCGGTGACCAAATGTAGTCATTTCCAAAGCTATCATTTATAGAAGGAATGTCCCTCTGACGACACTTACTGTATAGATGTGGGTGTCGCATATGAAATTAGAGAAACAGATTACAATTATTTTATTATTAAATCATGCTTTAAAACACGGTCAAAATACACCTATTTTTTTCTCTTACTTATACTTTCTGTTAAAATTGCCCTACTTTTTCTTCGTTCTTTAAAAAAAACATTGATCATCTGATTCAATCCATTAAAATATCATGAATATAAATATTAGGCCAAATGGATATTAGACCATATGAACATTAGACCAAATGGATATTAGACCAAATGGGCATTAGACTAAATGGGTATTAGACCAAATGAATATTAGACTAGATGAATATTAGACCAAATGGATATTAGACCAAATGGATATTAGACCAAATGGATGTTAGACCAGATGGATATTAGACCAAATGGCATATTAGACCAGATGGGTATTAGACCAATTGGCATTAGACCAATTGGGTTATAGACGATATGGATATTAGACGATATGAGTTTTAGACCAGATGAATATTAGACTACATGGCTACTAAATGGTTTTTAGCCTAAGTGGTTATTAGACTAAATGGTATTAGACCAATTGGAGTTAGACAAAATGGCCATTAGACCAATTGGGATTAGACCAAATGGCAAGTCACCTGTTAAACAGGTGTCTCTGGAATGCTATTGTGTTCGGTAGACCAAGATGTCCGCCCGTTGCTCCATCCATGTAATATACAATTACTGTTGTGTATCCAATCAATTGAGATCAGTGGTTACAGTGCGACTGCGATAAAACTAAATTACACGACCCCTTTTAAAATATCCACGTTTTCATGGATTGTTAGTGTTTAGGCCAACTTAAACATTTGTTATAGTAGATTCAACCCATTGTGTCACCTCTAGTAATTTTCCAAAGGTAAGAGCATTGAATGAGGGGATGTGCAGTGTGTGGAAACTAAAATTCCACTATTGAAACAGTAGCTTCAACGTTAAAAATTTCCGTAAATTAAGAAAACAGATTTTTCGTAAATTTACGGAAAATCTGTTCTACAAAAACAATAAAAATAAAAAACAAAAAACATAAAAAGTGTTAATTTACGGAAATATTTCAAAATTTTTTTTTTTTTTTTTTTTTCTAGTGCAGCAATTTTTCTTTCCATTTCTTGCTTCAGTTTTGGGATGGTATCCTTGTTTATGTCAGTCACATCAGCCTCAAGATGTTTCATACCCTTATCAAGCTCGGCAATATCACCTTTCATGATATGAATATCGTTTTTAACATCAGATAATTGACTAGAGAGTCCTTCAAAGCGTTGGCGCATTTCAGTATCCATTTTCTTTAGAAATTGATATACGGATGAAATGTTAATCTCAGGTCCTATGCCGGCGGTAGTTGACCCATGGGCGATAGGGCTAGCAGCTAACTGACCATCATCATGGGGTGGTGTACGTGCGTCGTCCATGACCAATTGGGATTAGACCAAATGGCAAGTCACCTGTTAAACAGGTGTCTCTGGAATGCTATTGTGTTCGGTAGACCAAGATGTCCGCCCGTTGCTCCATCCATCTAATATACAATTACTGTTGTGTAGCCAATCAATTGAGATCAGTGGTAACAGTGCGACTACGATAAAACTAAATATTACACGACCCCTTTTAAAATATCCACGTTTTCATGGATTGTTAGTGTTTAGGCCAACTTAAACATTTGTTATAGTAGATTCAACCCATTGTGTCACCTCTAGTAATTTTCCAAAGGTAAGAGCATTGAATGAGGGGATGTGCAGTGTGTGGAAACTAAAATTCCACTATTGAAACAGTAGCTTCAACGTTAAAAATTTCCGTAAATTAAGAAAACAGATTTTTCGTAAATTTACGGAAAATCTGTTCTACAAAAACAATAAAAATAAAAAACAAAAAACATAAAAAGTGTTAATTTACGGAAATATTTCAAAAATTTCTGGCAGCAATATTTTTGCGGACTTTTTTTTTGGGTTCCGTAATTTTAAATTACGGAAAATTTCTGTTAAAATACACATTTTTTCCATAATATGAGACAAATTTCTGTAAAATTACTGTCAAATTTCCGTTAATTGACAGAAATTTCTGTAAATTTACCCTAAAAATGACTGGAAATACTGCTGCCAGAAATTTCCGTAAATTTACGGAAATTTTTTTAACAGTGTTGAAACCAGCAGTCCGATAGCAGAGAAAAATCAATTCTTTGCTCAATGAAAGCATTCAAGTTAACGTCAACGCATTTTACTCTCAAAACAGCTGGCTAATCGCATTTGCTTCAATGGTATTCAATGTAACACGTGAATCGAATGTTATTGAATTTAGTCGATGGGACATGTCCTTCTTTGCTGTTGTTTTGTAGTCTCCATCGGGGGGCTAGGGGAAAACCAAGTGTAAATTCATAACTAATTATTAAAATCATATAATCGTCTGTTCCCACAAATAAAACTGGCACATTTTCTTGAAAAAGAATAAAATGTCACTTCAATTTCATTTCCCCAATATCAGTAACTAGTGGATACACATAGACTTCAGCAAACAATGGAGTTAAAGATATTCAATCACCGGCCCGGTATGCGGTGTAGAAAAACACTTCAAATTCCCTTTCATCTGGGAGTGCAGGACCATTGTTATATTGTAGCGTAGCTGAAGAGATTTTCAGCTGTTACGCTCTCCAATTTAGACTGAGTACTTTTCAGGACAAAATACTTAACCTCATTCACAGTTAAATAAATATTGAGCTTCTATAGGCGTGTTCAATGAACTTTGGCCATATTTTTATCATATTAGAAAAGGAAGAAAACATGAACAAACATCATGAGGAGAAGGTGCTGGGCAAGCTTACTTGACCTAACAAACTTGGTGAAGAACCAAGATCCCGTAACTTATTGAGTATACGTCATTTTCTATTCAATTTACCGCGTATTCAGAAGAAAATTTAGTGTCAACGAACATATTATAATGTTACACTGGTTATTTATTGTGAGCGAGGAAGGGTATTTGCACTAAACCCGAATCGTGAGAGGTGGTGGTTGGTAACACCTGGCTATTAACAATTGGCCTACATACCCGGCCAATGTAATATTAAGCTCATGGTTGCTGAAAGTCTATACATATAATTGGTCTCTGATATGGGAAACAAGAAATTGAGGGTGACATTTTATATATTTCTTAAGAAAAATTTGCAAGTTTTACTGTGCGGGGGAACAGAGTTATGTGATCGTAATAATTCTTATGAATTTACACTTGACGCATAACCCAGCAAGCCGGCGCGCAAGTGGCTGTACGCCTGCTAAAACTAAAACGGGGATCAGTCTGATCATTACAGTCACGGTACGGGTATTTAGACGGCTGACTATGTTTTTTCAGTTTGTAGAACCTATGGACCCATCTTTTTCCACATTCATAGGGGACCATTGAATATTAATATTAAAGAAAAAATATACAGATGTGAATCTTAAAAAGAATTATTATTATGGGAATTAACAGCCAATTTTTGGAAAAAATAAAGATTTGATGACGTCATTGCATTGATTGGTTTATTATTTTGCTTCGGGGGACCCATTCAGGTAAAAATCACGTACGTAGCCCTACATTGAAAAAAAAAACCAACGATTATCGATCATCGTTCGTCGGTTTTTGAATCAGTAGGGAAAAAGGTAAATTTGCACTGTTTTTACATATAAACGGTGTCTTTTGGAAAAAATAATAGCACTTTGGGCAGAGCAGATGGGTCATGTACAGACCTTATTTAACATAGTCGGATTTATAAATATCGGTCGCCCCCGAAAGAGCACGATACCTGATACCTGACAAGTGACCTGTACCTGACAAGTTGCCCACCAAAACTATTCAACTCGTTACCGTTTATAACTACAAATCGGCAAAGCAGCAAGCATTCTTTATCTCCGTTGTCACAGCGAATTCGATCAGATGTGAGGGGACTATACATCGGGTTCTGTAGTTAACGACGAGGTTCAATGCCTTTGAAGGCTAATAAGACTATTTCAATGCTTTAGTTAAAGTCCTAGCTGTGGTACTTTTTAAGGATCCGTCGTACTTACCCGCATCGGGGGGTAAAGCTAATCTTAAAATTGTTTTTCAACATGTTCAAATTCAAATCCAAATCAATGCAAAATAATGCTCCTTAGTGATAACCATGAAAACAGTTAATAGAGCAGGGTACTGTCACGCATTAATTTGAAACATTTAAAGCGGCACTGAGCACTTTCAACAAATATGAAATGTCTTCAATTTGCTCTCAAATGATAGTCTAGGCCATTGGAAGAAAAAAAAAAAAAAAAACAGAGGTATATTTTACACATTAAAATAACATAACCCAAAACAGATGGGATATGTTATGAGGGATAAAGACATCCAGGAATTTGTAGGCCAATTTTAAGTTTTCCATAATTTAATCAACAAATGTGTATATACATAAATATATTTGACTCGTCCTCACTGATATTAAAACCCAAAGGTTATAGACCGGTCAAACAGTTGTTACATAGCGTGAGAAACACGCATACAGCGTGCGTATTGTGTTAAACGCCATGTTCGTCGTTTGCTGAATTTCGCGTCGCCGGCGACGCTCTAAGATTACAAAAATCGTTCCGTTTACCCAAAACATGATACGGAAGCTGATTTGGTCTTAAGTATTTCGGGTGAGGGTGTGGTATATCAAAGCTTTGCAACATGACAAATATCGATTTTGAAAAAAATCTGAGGGACACTATTTTTCAAATGTGCCCAGTGTCTCTGTAACATCAATGATAAGCTTATACTGCCTCGGAGACACCATCACCATTAGTACTGGTGCATCCAACGCAAAGACTGGCATGGCACCGCATTCTTCTACCGATCCATTTTCTAATCCAATATAGCAACTGTTAACTGATTTTTGTAATCGGGGGAGGGTTCTCCTAAGAGAGTCTTGGGTATATCATGGTAGGTGATTTGTTCCATTTGGAATCAAAATGGTGATTTGGAGGCCAGAGGCCAACACTGACATTGCATGCAATAACATGGGTTGTGTTCCGAATTGACAACCTCAACTTTGGTAAATGCAGATTTCAGGTGTGAATTTCGCTGCTTGTATTTTGGTTTTGTATTGAATGTACACAAAATCAGAAAAACTTCCCATGCAAAAATAATCTCTATCAAACATAATACTCTTGAATATACGCGCCATGGCTACAGAGCGCATAGCTCTGTAACCATGCGCACCGATACACTCTAATATCAAAACAGCCCTATTATAATTATTATACACCCCAAAACCATTGCACTCCTGGGTTTTCCCTTAGCCCCAGATGGGGACTACAGAATTTGTTATACAGTTGGTTATTTGGTCCACGTCCCATGGTCTAATTTGGGTATTTGTATTTTGGATACGAAAGAACAAAAGTCTTTACACTCTCTATGTAAAGATGCGTCTACCGTAAAGATGATGTCAACATAAAAGGCCAGATTATCTTAGTTCGTTCATGAAACAGGTGAATCGGGCCACAATATTCTGCCTCCTCTCCCAGCTAATCGATGCTGTCCAGAACTTTTCCTCTGGTTGAATCTACTATAATCACAAAATTATATCTAAAACACCCCTCTTTACATTTTTTTCGCAAGGAATACTCCAATGGCCATGAAAACCATCTGGTACGTTTTATTAAGGGATATTTCATTATATATGTGCCGATAGATTCATATCACTAAATTACTTTAACCCTCGGCTACCTGAGCCAATTTTTGTAACAAAACCCCCGAAGGGGGCGGGGTTTACCACCCCCCCGGTACGATGAATCCCCCAGTGATTTTCGTTACTGAATCTCCGATTCATATCAATCTGGTACCACAGGATAGCTTAGAGTTTCTTTTTTCCTTTGGTATCAAAATAAGTACCAACATTTCCATTAATGACGTCATAAGTTGACGAATGTAGGAGAATACTGGATATAGAGTGGAAAATTGGGTTTTCGCAATTTTATTGACTCATATACATTATGACAGAACTAAAACAGTCTGAATATATAAACTAGTCATTTTCCATCAAGTAGAGTTAAAAACCGCTGTACAAACCCTCCCAAACAACATATCAAAAAGTAGAAAAAAAACATGCTAATTTACATAAAACATGTGTGCCATTTTGCTTATATTTTGTTTTTTTCAACATATTAATTCTTGTTTCATTGAACTCTTTTGAAAATTTTTTTCTTACAGTACAATTAACTCCTGTTTCATTAAACTGTTTAATTTATTGTTACAGTTGCATAGTTCTGCTTGCAAAATGTGTTGTAATTGATAAATTAAAGTGGAAGTGAGATGATAATTTTCAAGATGGCTGCCGTTTTTAGACCAAAATTTTAAATCCCGCCAAAATATAATGTTGGGACCAGGTGTCTTGGTGTTGTTCAGTTTCTTCAGGCAGTTCTAAAGCTCCTCTATAGTGAAAGGTCCGGTTTGGATGGGAAGGGTGTTTGCTATCTTGTTATTGAAAAAGGTTAATCAAGGTTGGTGTTATTCTGAACCGTTTGCCAAAGGGAGATAGCACTAAGTTTTGAACTCCCATCTGATTCACCTCTTGATTCGTGTAGGTGGGGGGGTGTAGCCTTCTTTTCATCAACATCCTCAAGTTCTTTCCCAGGCAGCAGCATGGTTGTTTTCAAGATTGTAGGTGGGTCAAGGCGCTTAGTCTGAGATTAACATTTCATCAAGCACCACGGTATAAGCATAGTAATCTCCTCTCAGGGAGATCCCATGAACACTCGACTGTAGGAAGGTATAGTGGGGAAATCAAGCCTGTGAACAGTATGCTTTAGCAGCACATAACAAGTTCATTACTCTTTTGACAAGCTTTAGACCAAATAAAATATTTATTCCTCACAACAGCCGCAAGAAATAATTGCACTGGGAGATGCTACCTCCAGGAGAAAGAAGATGACTACTGTTCCCCCTTTTCCTCAAATGTACTTTTATTCCGAAAGGCTGCTGAATTTCCTGAGCAAAAATGTGTGCAGACAAGTGGGGTCACAAAATATACCAACCACTTGCTACCCACTTTTTTCATCACGGGTTTGGCATAAAAGTATCCACTTTTTTAAAAATTTTACAGTTCCACGTGTGGTTCCCACGTATTTGTGTGCACATTCTAGAAAAAGAATGAAAATGTCATCTATTTTCCCCTCCCCCCTGAATGTCATTGATCCGGATGTACATCCTGTTGCAGTGACTCCAGCAAAATAACGGGGCTATTGATAGGAAATCCTCTCGTATGCATAGGACCAAGCACTTCATATTTCTTTTCAGTCTGGAACTGCAGACCCAACATCAAACATCCATGGACAAATATCAAACTTCATTTGATATGAAAATGCTTGCCAGCATCGTTTTGAGCACAGGCCAAATTGCCATAGAATCTTACTCGTTTTGAAAAAAAAAGGTGGTCAATGCCCACTCCTATTATTGACTGAGGAAAGACGACTCCAAAAATATAGTTTTTGATTATGTAAATGGTAATACTACCGAGATAACGGTCAAAGAATGTCAATGCCAATCAATTATGTTGCCCCCCATGACCTATATATTGTTTTTCACATAACATTTTTTTGAATCCGTATGCTTATGACTAGAACGCAAATTTTCTTTCTGCTACTCCCTTTTTTCACGGGTTTTTGCTAAAGTATCCCCCTTTTAAAAGAATTTAACATTTCTACTGTTGTTCTCACGTATAGTGTCGGTCACATTTCTAGAAAATGAATTAAATGTCATCTAGCTTCCTCCTGAATCCTTGATTCAACGATGTACATCTGTTTCATTGACTCCAGCCAATAATGGGCTATTGGGGATAAGTAAATCCGCTCGGTAGTAGCATAGATTTTCAAATTCCTTTTTCAGGTCTGGAACTGCAGAGCCATTTTTATTATCGAAGGCAGCGTTAAAACGTTCAGGTGTTATAACCACCAAACCACCCGATTTAGATTAAGCATTTTTCATGATGGAACACAATTTAACCTGCCCCTCTTTGCAGCGAATAAAAAGTTAGCTAAAGTTAGAGGTTCTACTGTGTGTTCAATTAACTTTGACCCTATATTTCATCATTTATTCGAAAGGGAAACAGAAGGTGAACAAAATGCATGGGATTTAATATGTTTGGCAAACTGCGACCCAACATCAACGTCCCCTGTCGCATAAACCCATTTCTATTCAATTGCCTCGTTATTAGCAGAAATCGAAAATCATTCTCCTATATGAAATGCAAGTAACTGGTGCCGAACAAACTTTTAAATGGAATAGAAAAGATGTCCCACATAAAAATGAATCAGTTATGGGTCTTGGTTCTGCACCAAGGTGTTAGGTCACAGCTTACCAAGCAACAATTCTTTCATGATTTTTGCTCATCTTCGTTTCCTTTTGAATAAATGATGAAATATACGGTCAAAGTTATTAGACTCACAGAAAAAGCTCGAGTTTTATTTGTGAGCGAGGCTACAGCTCAATCTTAATCGGTTGGTATAACATCATTTTCATGGACAACAACAATGGCTGTGCAGTTCCAGAGAATCTGAAGTCCACTGTCCTATGCATAAGGGACGGATTTACTTATCAATAGCGCCGTTATTTGCTGGAGTCAATGGAACATGGTGTACATCCGTTGGGTCACTGATATTCAGGGAGAAAAGATGATATTTAATTCATTTTCAAGAAAATGTGGAAATATATACTAGACGCGAGAACACGCGTAGAACTGATTTTTGTAATTTTAGAGAATTTATTTAGGAAAAATTATGTACTTCACAGGGGTGCGTCACCTTTATAAATGCTATGAGATCTGTGCGCTGGCCTTATGTATTGTAGCTATGAATTTCGTATACTTGGCCACTTGATATAACAATAATACCACTTCAATAAATAGTTCTGCATAGATAAGTCTGTTTCCGATAACTCGCCACAGCTTGTAAGAGGGTAATAGAGTTAGGAGAAATGCCAAAAAAAGAAAAAAATGGTATTGTAGGGTGCAAAGCAGTAAATAGAATAGCCATTCAGTCAGTAGACTTACAACAAGATCATGGTAATACCATTGTATCATTGATGTGAAAAGGATCCATACATTATGTTATACAAAAGCAGTTTACTGAGCCATACCCGCCAGGGTGCAATGAGTTTCTTATGTCTTTTGTAGTCCCCTACTGGCTTAAGGCACTTCTATTAATGGTTGGCACCCAACAAACTTTTCTTTTTAACACGTGAATCCCTTTGCAATTACAAAACTAGTATTATTATTTCCTTTGCCAATATTTACAGACATATACAAAGCATATGTAGTGTTGAGATTGATGAGAATAACATGCCTTTCCTTTTGAGTATGATGTTAAAATTGCAAAAATTCCCCATTGACTTTAAATGCAAATTTAAATCCATGGAACCCAATGATCAAAATCATTGATATGAAAATGCTGGCCAGACTCCCATTTGAACAGCCAAATTGGCCCCATAGAATCTACTCGTTGAAAAAAAGGTGGTCATATGACCACTCCTATTATTGACTGAGGAAAGAGGACGACCCCAAAAAAATATAGTTTGATTATGTTAAATGTTAATATTACCGAGATAAAGGTCAAGAATGTGAAGGCCCAATCAGATTATGTTGCCCCATGACCTATTTTGTCACCATAACATTTTTTGGAATCCTTATGCTTATGGACAGACGCACAATATGACATAAATTTAACAGGATTGAGTATTTTAAAGGGTTGACCCCTGTGTAAACTTAAAATTGGTCCCTATTGAAAATGTGACACCCAAAATTTTGAGACCACTTAAATCCATGTATTGATATGGAGGGTCCATACTACTAACAAAGGTGTCAAAGCTGAAGATGTAGTGGGACATGAACGATGATGTTGACACAGGTCGTGCTCCCGCTCTAAAAGGGAGGTTACGCGAAAAAGTTACGGGTGTGGTTCTGCACAAAGATGTTAGGTCGCAGTTTACCAAACAACTTTACTCCCATGAGATTTGTTCAACTTCGTTTTCGTGCGAATAAAATGATTAAATATTGGGTCAAAGTTAATTGAACACACGTAGAACCTCTAACTGTTATTCTGGATAGAGGACAAGTAATTTGTGTTCCATTTTATGAAAAATAGCTTAATCTAAATCGGAGTGGTGGTATAACACATGAAATCTTTTCAGCGGCATGGATAATAACATTGGCTCTGCAGCTCCAGATGAAAAAGGAATCTGAAGTGTTTGCTCCTCTGCATACCGAGCGGATTTACTTAGCAATAGCCCCATTATTTGCTGGAGTCAATGAATCATGGTATGCACCCGTAGTCACTGATATTCAGAGCAAACATTTAATTGATTTTCTAGAAAATGTGCACATAAGACGGGAGTGAGAGCACACGTAGAACTGAATTCTATAATTTTAGAAAAAAATATTTCGGAAGAATTATGTACTTCCCAGGGGTGCGCCACCTTGGTCCTTATCCGAGCATCTTTTCGCTTTGGCATCATGGCCTCTCGACGTGGAGATTAAAATTCAAAATATCTAGTCCGTTCTTTGATGTGAACCAGTAATCCATCCATGTACAGGCTGTCCCAAAAATGTTAACACTCGGGACTGAGGCATTTTGATACCAAAAATGTAAGCATGGGTCGTTGTTTGGTATATTTTTCAAGCCATTAAAATATGCTTTAATTAGCCATTTATTTCGTTCCAATCTGATACTTAGAACTAAAGATATGCTTCATCAATTATGAGAGGACAAAATCAGCTTGGTCCGATTTCTGCCTTTAAGGACTTGAAATGCATGACGCAACATGAATATACACTTGACTTCATAGCACATCGTCTTGCCATCTTAAAAGGAAACAAATAGATCTTGCCGTGTTTTTCTATTAAAGTGAGACTTCGAGGTTCCTGTCACTGTGTTTTACCAAGCTCTTATCGTTGGATCTACCACAACGGCTCAGCTAACAAGAGAAATACTGGCTGGAATGCAGGTCTGTTTGGCCTGCTTGGCTGCTACTGGTGTCTTTATTTTAGGCTAGCGGGCAAGATCTCATAGCGTTTACTAAGGTGACGCACCCCTTACAAGTACATAATTTTGTTAAAACAAATTGTCTAAAATTATCAAAATCAGTTCTACGCATGTTCTCACTTCTAGTATGTGCACATTTTCGTGAAAATGAATTAAATGTCATCTCCTTTTTTCCCCCTGAATATCAGTGACCAAGCGATGTACACCACGTTCCATGACTCCAGCAAATAATGGTGCTATTGATAAGTAAATCCGCCCGTTATGAATAAGATTCTCTGGGACTGCAAAACCGTTGTTATTTTCCATGACGGTAAAAGCTTTTGAATTGTTTTCACCGCCGGTTTAGATTGAACTACAGCCTCATTCACGAATAAAATAAAACTAAAACTTCTGCTGGGAGTTTAAATAACTTTGATCGTATATTTCATCATTTATTAAAAAAGAACACAAAGATGAGTAAAAATCATGAAAGAAGTTTGATTGGCAAGCTATGACCTAATATCTTGGTGCAGAACGAACACCCATAACTTAATCATATTAGTATTGGACCTCTTTTCTATTCAATTAAAAGTTTGTTCGGCACCGGTTTACATGCATTTCATATAGGTGAATGATTTTCGATTTCTGCTATGAAATCAATAAATTGCATAGAAATGGGGTTACGCGGCAAGTTACGGGTTTGGTTCTGCACCAAGATGTTAGGTCACAGTTTGCCAAACAATTTTTTCTCATTAGCTTTGTTCACCTTATTTTCCCTTTCGAATAAAGGCTGAAATATAGGGTCAAAGAAATTGAACACACAGTAGAACCTCTAACTTTATTTATCGGTGAAAGAGGACGGGTAATTTGTGTTCCACGTCATGAAAATAGCTTAATCTAAATCGGGGTGAGGGTATAGCACCTGCAATATTTTCAATTGTATGGGTAATAAAAATGACTCTGCGGTTCCAGATGAAAAAGAATCTGTGAAGTGTTTGGTCTTCTACATACCGAGCGGATTTACTTATCAATAGCCCCCATTGTTTGCCGGAGTCAATGAATCATGGTATGCACCCGTAGTCACTGATATTCAGTGCATAAATTGAGATGACATTAAATTCATTTTCTCGAGAATGTGCACATACTAGAAGTGAGAACACACGTAGAACTGATTTCTGTAATTTTACGAAAGTTATTTTCGGAAGAATTATGTACTTCCCAGGGGTGCGCCACCTTGGTCCTTATCCGAGCATCTTTTCGCTTTGGCATCATGGCCTATTTCCAATTCTGCCTGCTTCATTATTCCATGTAGGCATATTATCAGAGGGTTTTCTCTTGTTTGCGTGTTTTTGTTGTTTATTCTGTCTACAGAGTTATAGATTCTCTTGGGAATTCAGCAAGGAAGTGTCTGGTATGATTGTTTGGTTAATTTAATTTGGTTTGGTTTGAGCATTCTGTGTGATTTTGAGCGATTTGATGTCTGCTATAGTAGATTTAATCCATCGTGTCACCTCTAGTACTTTCCGAAGGTATTAGAATTGAATGAGGGGACGTGCATTGAATGGAAATTAAAATTCCAGAATAAATCTATTGAAACATGTATCATGTATCCCGATAGCAGAGCAAAATCATTCAAATTTTTGAGTATGTTACAAAGTCATATTTCCCGCACAATCTTGCAAATTTATTAATGCAAATTCGGACCAATCCGAATTGCCTCTTCTATTTGATGAAGCATATCTTGTGTTCTTGCATATCGCAAAACTGCAAATAAAAGGCCTATTTATTTGGCTTTAAGAGGATACCAAAAAAAAGACCCATGGCTAACTTTAGTTTTGTGCAAAATGCCTTCGCCCCGAGTGTTAACATTTTTTGGGAAAGCAACAAACACGTGTTGTATGGCGTATGTATGGCATTGTAGGGCGGGACTTATTGATAACCGCGGCCTAAGTAGAGCGGAAAGTATGGCGTAAGAATGAATTTTACGGACGTAGTGAAAATTATGTTGAAACACAGACATTAAGGTCCATTAACTTGTGTGCTCCTCTGCAGATAGTTCAGGGCAAAAACTATGATCTACGCCAAATATCGTATTATGATTTAACTCAAAGAGGATCAGGAAATTTAAATTTATTGATTTTTATTTATTTTATGACCAATAATAATGAGCTACTCCACTATATCTTCGGATTGTTAAAAATAATGGGATCAACACATGGCCTCCAAATCAAAACTACCTTCGACCAATATGCATGAAGTGACACGATTAAAACTTCATGCTATATTCTCCGTTTAAGCCGGTGGAGAAGTCATTAGAGGTCCGGCGTACTCATAGTCCGGCATACACGGTAAAGAATAGTGCACTCAATCCGGTTCACTCTTCACGCAACATTAGTTCACTCTTTATTCCGTTATCGTCTATGGAGGCCGGGCTGTGGCGCCCGCCGGACTATATTCAGCTTTCACACCGGTTCGGTGCTTGCTTCGTTACGGCTTTACGGCTTAGGGTTTCTGTACATTCAAAATGATGAGCCAAGGATACGACGAAATTAAATGATTTTGACAAAAATGTAGAAAATAAAGTTAATTTTAGTGGATCAATTGTTTAATATAATTGACCCAAGACGAAATTGTTTTTTTTTAACACACATGTCAGTTTTCTGGCGAAAAACAACTTCTACGGAGATATGAAATTTAAGAAAAAAAATTAAACTTGCGGAAAAACACCAAATATCTTAAGGTGTTAAATCAGGGATGTCGGCTTGAAGGTGAAGGGGGGAATCCATTTAGGTGAGATGACCCGACGAATGACAATTTGAAGGGGAAAACTGTGCGGACGGAATGTTGGCAATGCTAATGGTGATCCTGGGGACGATTTTATGACACCAACAGCCAATCAGGTGAGATACTGAAAGTATATAAAAACATAATACACGCCTTTTTCTTTTCTACAGTTATTGAAGAAATTTAATTCTACTGGTGATTTTAATAAAGTGACACATCAAACGTAACTAAATAATAAAATACCGTGCACTACCGTATCTATAAGTACCAGGAACTAAAGGTGCTGGGAACATATGAAAATGGAAAGAAGAAAGGGATCATTTGGGGTGTAATCGGGAAATGTTTGAGGACTAACTGAAACTTGGCCCCCTTGGAACCACCGGACCGGCTACTCGTCGTTCTAACTCAATCTAAACCAGTGCCAATAAAATAACTTCGTAGTGCCCAAAGGGTGTGGTGGTGGTGGTGGTGGTGGTGGTGGTGGTGTGGGGTGGTGTGGGTGTGGGGGTGGGGGGGGGGTGGGGGGGCGTCCTAGGGATTCCAACCCAGATAACCACTTAACCATGGGAGTTTGATCATGCCACCACACAAGCAAATGAAAGAAATCATCCTCCTTTAATTTGTTGCTATATGCAGGACCATATCATCCTGACAAAAAACAAACTTACATCACAAATGTTTTTTTCCAGGATTTTTTTCACTCGTTGGAGGAATCACCTGTCTCACCGCATCGTGTTGTGTTTATAGGTGATGTGTAATTTCCATGTGAGGATGAAACAGATAAGGATGCAATGTCCTTTATTGAAATCTGAAATTCAAATCTTCCATACATTCAAGTCTCACACATGTTGGAGGTCATCTCTTGACTTGATGATTTGTCACGTAATTTTGATCACCTCATTTGTAGTAGCACTAAATTATTCAGGGACACCATCTGATCATATGCAGTAATGGTTGCACTTGATTTTGCTCGTCCGAACCATCAAGAAAGTATATGTGGTCTTATCTGTAGACTCGTGACATAAATTGGGACCAGGCTTTTGTTTAAATGTAATATTCAGTCTGCAACTTGTCGATATGATTCGACATCGCCCCAATTTGCCATACTGTTCAATGATGTGCTGATTGAGTTACTTGACAAACACGCACCAAAAGATTGGATTAAAGCGGGGGGGAGTTTGGTTAAAACCAAATGCACCTGGTAGACAAGACAGGTGGGAAACAGGCGAGCTAAAAGGAAGTTAGGGTTTCATAAAGCGAAAAAAATTAAAAAACCACCATTCACGTTGACAAAGATCTTTTTTGAGCAATGTAAGATGTACAAAAAACTGATCTGATCGAAGAATCCAATTGAGATATACCGCAATAAAGCTCTGTATGTAATGTGTTCAGTGGAATGCAAGCGGGGGCCTTCTCTGACCAAACTGCCGCAAGAACTGGGCAAATTAATAAATTTGCTCCATTCTTCCATGGAAAGGTTGATGCCATACGTGACAAGTGGATAGTATGATTTTGCCAAAGATAGTGTTAATGTGGCTGAAAACGGCACCAGCAGCTTTGGGGAATTTGAACCATTAAAAGAGGATTGTGTTTGGATCTTGTTATGCAATGATCTTCATCGACGTGCGACTTTGATCCTTTGCCTAACATTGAAAGATTGTTTAGACATCTTAGTCCTTTAAATCAAAATTTTATCATCCATCCTTTTATCAACGAATCTGAGTTCTGGGAGTTTGTACCATCAATTTAAAGTGGCCCATGTGAAACCGTTTATCAAAAAACAGGGCCCCGATGTTAATAATCTGAAAAAATTATTCGGCCCATTGCGGAAAAACCCCTTTTAGATGTTTATTTCTAATACTCGAGAAAACAGTCTCATCTCAACTGAAAGCTTATTGCATAAAAAATTGGGCACCATTATCCATTCCATCTTTTTCGAGTGAGCTGCTACTATCGGTAAAGCATTGGGGGGCACGGTCTACGCTGTTTTTAATCATATCTTTACTAATCGTTTACCAAACCGTTATTATTGTGAATGGATAAGATTAAGAACATTCACATCCTTCCTTGCGGTTACCCCACGGGGATTGTCAAGAACGTCTTGGTTTCGTCCTATATTACTGGTCCTTTGAGGACGTGATTGGTACACATACGGATTATACCAGTGATTATGAAGGATACAACAAAAGTATTTAGTACGTCATCCAAGACATCTGAAGCTATTTACAAATTGGAAAGTTGTATCGCTGATGTAAGACTTTGGGCCATTACTAATGGGTTATGCTGAATGATTCGAAGTGGTGTGAGGAGATTTTAGGCATTTTCATTCTAGCCTCGGATCCTCTCAGTCTACCAGCTATTGTTATCGGTTTGATGTGCCAGAATCAACACTGGCGACTCTGCCAAGGATCTCTGTGTCACAACTGGATTAGACAAATGAAAGATCGCATTAGGAACATCGCACGCTCTGTGTCTTTTGGAATCTACAAGATTGGACGGATCCGATCCGCAGGGTTATTTAGATTCATCCTACCACAGAACGCTTGATTCATGCTTTTGTGTCCCCACTAGATTCGACAGTAGTAATCCTGTTGTTGTGTGGTCTGCCTTCCAGTTCCATTTGCCAGCCTTTTTTACAACGTGTACAGAACAGCTCAGCAGCGAGACTTGTCCCTTTGACAAACCGATATGGTCACATTTTGACGCATGTTGTTCTACGCATTTACACGGCTAAAAATTTAAAGACCGGATCCGTTTCAAAATCGTACTCATTACGTATAACATAAGAGACGAAATGGTATGGCTCCCAAGTACCTAGAGGAACTTATCTCGGATTGTAATCCCAGTATTTCTCTACGCTAATCGTCGAAAGGTCTTCTTAGTGCTGGTCCACGAAGTAAAACTATGTATGGGTACCGGGCTTTTGCCATTGCAACTCCCTGTGTATGGAACAGCCTCCCGGTGGATGTTAGCACCAACTGTTTCCACTTTTAAAACCAGACTGGAGACATACTTTTTTTTATCAGAGTGAGTTAGTTTGGATGGCAAATTGGTCATATGCTGAACCTCTTTCTTTCTTCTTTTTTAATAATTGAAATGCTACAATCATTAGGTTTATATTTAGTTTATATTGTATTCATTAAACTGTAATTTTTGGTGTGTTTGTGTGATTATGTACAGTGCTTAGATAATTGTTTTAGTGCTCTATAAGTGACATTTATTATTATATTATTAAATTGGGGGTCACGTAATAACCATATACCGATAATAAAAATGAAAACGGACTTTGACCTTTGACCTATAGCCATTTGAAATTGTCACTCTCCACTCTCCAAAATAAAGTGGTTCGACATTTTCATCCTCAGCAACTCCGTGTTTGCTCTTTGCCTATGATTCGAATGTACTCCACTTTTGGCGGGCGAAGAAAACCTTTAGTCGTGGCATAACCGATAACGCTAGGGGCAGATCTCATAACGCTTACAAAGCTGACGCACCCCTGGGAAGTATACACGAATCCGACGGCGACTATTCTCGCCCCTACGCCGCGGGCGGCGCACTCACCATCCGCCATGACTGGGGGGCATCTTTTGCATTTCTCGTCATACACCGCGTTTACGTTGTACGTGTTACCACAAAGAAGCGATAATTTGATCAGTTCCGACGACAAAAATCAACACTATTTCACTGTTATCCATATATCATCATGGGCGGCTCAGGAAAAAAAATTAAATTTCTTGCTGCACAATAGCGATTAAAAAAGTTACAAAAATGGAAACGAACTGCGTGTAAAATCACTCTCCAAGACACATGAAGAATGTGATGTCTGCAGCCGTACCGTCCAAAATGGAAAAAAACCACCGAATCTGCAAGCTTCTAATGAAGTGTGTGACCAGTTTTAAAATCTCATCATAATGGAATGAACTTATTTTATTTTTATTATTTCATTTAGTTGCTTTAAAATACGATGTTGTTTCACAAAATATCCATTTTAAAACATGGTTAAATTTAGTTCCACAGGCACGTAAACGTACATCAATCCATGTACCAGTAAACAACCAAAAGAAGCGTCCTTTCTAAAAAATCAACAACCCGCATCGGAAGATCTCACGTTTTTCAGCAAATACGATCGGTCTTGGGAACTATTCATATTTTCACGTACACGGAAATATACCAGTCTGATGTTACTTTATTTTTGTTGGATGTTTGAATTTTACGAAAATGATTTTTCTCACGCGGCGTTATTAGGCCTACCAATTTTTAACACGTATTCTAACCAGAAGCGTCATTCTCAGTCACGCAAAGTGGGCGAGATAACCTTCAATTTTTACAAAACTAAGAAAACTTGCCCTGGAATTCCAGTTTAGGCCAGTCCATGACATCATCTCCTTAATCCATATAAATAAACGGTGAAATTGTTAAAAAATTGCGAAAAAGGTTGGTGTTAAATTCGTATTTCTTCGTTAAGCTCGTAACAGGCAATTATGCGGAGTGGTGTACTGGGTGTTGGGTGGCCAGATGACCCCCCCCCCAGTAAGGCGGCGACGTAGAGGGTGTCCTTTCGAGGTTCCCCGTCGGCTTCGTGTATACATTTGTGAGCTGCGAAGCAAGGCATCCTACAAATCGCCCAAAAACTCGGTTAGTTAGTGTGTTATTCGTTCGTCGTTCGTTCGGTACCATTATTGGAGGATGGCCAGATTTTAAGTGTTTTGACGTTTTCATCTGATAGGACATAGTACGTGTAAAATTAATATGGTAGACCAAATGGGGCACAGTTTTCCACTAATAACTTCCAAACCAAAAATCCTTTAGCCCTAAGATTCACAGGGAAATGAGAAAAATATTAGTTTTCTTCTTGATACCAAAAATTTGTCGGAAAATCTGGGAAGAGGGACGAGGGCTATTAGCGATCGGCCATGGACCGTTTAAAGGGCCCATAGAGTTGATGGTGGTTTGTGTCATGTCTACAAAGAGGGACGAGGAAGCATTCGATATTTGGTTGGTGATGACATCATTAGTGAAAACCTAGTGATTTTTCAGAGGATAATAGAAAAGTTCCAGGGGACTGGTGTGAATTTATCATGACACTGACTGAATCATAGTTTCACTAATGATCGTCACTGGTAGTGCATTTATTTTGTGTGGCCCTGTATATTGGAATGGGATGTCCCCTAATATTTGAGTGGTTTATCATTTCATTCCTGGCCCTTTAAATGATGTATCCATTGATGACTCAGTTTTAAAGCGTCCCGGTAAATTTATTTCGATTGGCACGAACACGCTATTTTCGCTGAATTCCAATACAACAAAAACTAGCGAGTTGGTGGACATGTTTCGGACTACCAAGGTCAAAGTTCCTAATTACTACCCGGGGATTAATAAAAAAATTAGAAACTGTGCAAAACTACGGTGTGTAGCATTTCATACCGTATGAAAAATTGATTCTATTTTATCTTAATAATAATAATAATACCAGGTATTAGGTACGCCATTCGACGAAGCATCATGGCGTTCTTTAGCAACGGTAAACTTTTGAACAAAACACATACCTGACGATGTTCTTGGATAGCTAAGGATCATTTTATAAGTAAGGGTCGCCTGGCGAAATCGTTTCGAATAAAGACTTTCATGCTGTATGTTTACGTTGAGGACACGTCGGTGACAGTGTTTCTTGGCCATCCAATGTGATTGATTTCCCCGTGTATTGCAACAACTAAAAAAACCCCGCTATAGATTATGTCTGCACCCCCTTTTTAAACAATTCCAGCGCTGTTTTAAGTTTTGTGTTAGTGATAAGTTTCTTTAGGAAATAGTAGTATTAGTCGTGTATTTTTACAACACATCTCAGTACAAGATTCAAAGTATAGTTTTAACGCAAAAGTATTTAAAAAAAACTGTGTCGGGTAGCAAGGAATAATTTTACAAGAAATAAGAACAACATTAAAAGCATTAAAAGGAGAGATGGTTTTAGTTTTAAGTTGCACTTGTATTAAAGAACATGATACAACAGACATCTCATAATTGATTTTAAAAAATAGTGCTTGATTACATGAGATCAGATTGCCTTAGATGCAATCACCTTGTTTACAACTTGATCTCCGTTGACCATGGGGTGGGAAAAACCTCAAAACCCCCCACCATCACGTCGTATATACCTTGACCTCACATAGTAAGCTTTAATTTAGATAGGTTACATACATTTCCTGGTCTTTCAAATAAAGAAAATAGAAATAGAAAAAACGCCCAAGTGGGTGCAAAAAGTGTTAAATGAATACCCAAAGTTATAGCTTTCATTTAATGTTAGGTTACACCTTCCCTTCCTGTCATTTCAAAGAAGGAAAATAGAAAGTCCAAATGGGCGCAAAATAGGTAAAAAATGTATCCCTAAGTACGAGCTTTAATTTGATGTACGTAAAGTTCTGTCATTGGGCGCAAAAGCATGTGTTAAAACGATCCCAAGTTGTAAGCTTTAAATTTTAACGTAGGTTACACTTCGGTCATTGTCAAATAAGAAAATAGAAAAGTGCCCAAATTTGGCGCCAAAATATGTAAAAACTCATCCCTAAGTTACAAGCTTTAATTGATGTACGTAAAACTTCCTGCCATGTTTAATAACGAAAATAGAAAAATAACACCCAATTGGGCCGCAAAATGTGTTAAAATATCCCCAAGTTATAAGCTTTAACGTAGTATACACCTTCCTGTCATTTCAAATAAAGAACAATAGAAAAGGCGCCCAATTGGCGAAAAATATGTAAAAACGGCCATCCCCAATTATAAGCTTTAATTAATGTAGGTTACACCTGCGTTATTTCAATAAAGAAGAAAATAAACAGTGCCCGTGGGGCGCCAAAAAGATGTAAAAAACTGTATCCCTAAGTTACGAGCTTTAATTTGATGTACGTAAAACTCTCCTGTCATTTGGGCGCAAAATGTGTTAAAACTATCCCCAAGTTGTAAGCTTTAATTTAACGTAGGTTACACCTTCCTGTCATTTCAAATAAAGAAAATAGAAAAGTGCCCAATTGGGCGCAAAATATGTAAAAACTGCATCCCTAAGTTACAAGCTTTAATTTGATGTACGTAAAACTCTCCTGCCATTTCTAATAAAGAAAATAGAAAAAACACTCAATTGGGCTCAAAATATGTTAAAACTGAATTCCCAAGTTGTAAGCTTTAATTTAACGTAGGTTACACCCCCGGGGTTACACCTTCCTGTCATTTCAAATAAAGAAAATAGAAAAGGCGCTCAATTGGGCGCAAAATATGTAAAAACTCATCCCTAAGTTACGAGCTTTAATTTGATGTACGTAAAACTCTCCTGTCATTTCTAATAAAGAAAATAGAAAAAACACCCAATTGGGCGCAAAATGTGTTAAAACTGAATCCCCAAGTTATAAGCTTTAATTTAATGTAGGTTACACCTTCCTATCATTTCAAATAAAGATGTTATCAAAAACTTAATTAATACCCACACATGTATGGTAAAAGCTTCAATCATAACTCTACGCGTGGCCTGATCATTTTCTTACTCATAACTCTCCTATTCGTTACTCGCCCTCTATCTATCCCTGCAACGTTTTAACCAAACTCACATTTCCCAGCCAGTCTTGGCAGAGATTCTTTGTCTGAAATTACATCGCAATACACACCCAACACTGGAACTCCAAAATTAATAGTAGGACGTAGATCATTTTCATAAAAGAAAAACATTTAATGAAATGACCTTCAGACAGAAATAGACTCATTCGCAATTTTGAGGGCAGTGGTTTCTATAGTCGGGTCTTAGCGACCCGACAAAAAAGACAATTGACCTCATGGCATGCACGCCCTGATCAATGTCATAATACGTAAAGTAAGCAACGTCGGGCCCGGTCATTTCTTCGATGGGAGACCAAAAGGGCACAGATAGGGACAAAGCACGTTTTAAGTTTGCCACTAATGCCTAGTCTTTAGTGACATGTTTTTGTTTTTCTCTCTTAATATTATTACTAAGCAACACCCTGCCTGTTAATTTTTGAAATAAAAGAGCAATTTTTTTACAGTTTCACTTCATTTTTCTCTGTACTTGAACAGTATAGTAAGGGGAACTCACGTGCACCAACTTCCGTTGTTATAAAATTTCTTTCATTTGTTTTCTTTTTTTTTCAAAATAGGAGCTAAACGATTACAAAATAGAAACTGAACGCTATTAATAAAAAGACTGTTATTTTTTTATTAGATTTTTAGGCGTTTTATTTTTTTGCACTTAATATTTCATTTGCGATTGTAAAAATTACAATCATTTTATTATAGTTACTAGAAGCTAAACGATTACAAAATAGAAACTGAACTCTATTAATAAAAAAATGATTGTTTTAAAATTATAGTTTAGGTGTTTTTATTCACAATTACAAAAAAAATCGGTACTTAATATTTAATTTGCAAATTATATATATATATATATAAATATATATATATATATATATATATATATATATATTTATATATATATATATATATATATATATATATATATATATATATATATATATATATATATATATATTTGTTAATAATTTGTTAATAATTAACATAATAAGAAAACCAGACGACACACAGGAAAAGTGAAATATAAAGAAATAGGAAAGAGAAAGAAAAGTTTCCTTATTGGTGTTTGGACAAATTGACTTGTACTCTTTCATGGGGGAGGGGACTGGGAAGTGACTCTTGCTTTTTTATAACACATTCATACTCTCTCTTTAGAAAGAACGGTAGTCCTGACTATTGTTGTTCTTAATTTATTCAAAATTGAATGTGCAAAAAAAATCATTCTACTTTCAATTTCAAGATATTGAAGGAGATGAAGGGTTGGTGAACCCGGACGTGGATCCTCGAGTTCGTGCTCAATGTGAAGGTCTGTAATACTCTGAGTATGTAATTTCCCCCGAACCAAGTCGTCCCTCAAATTCTTGGCTCTGCTGTAGGCTAAAATGGGAATGTTGAGGAAAATGTGTCGAAGTTTTGGGTCCTCCGAGATGATATTCCAATGCTTGGTTAGTGAATTATGTTTACTAGCTATGTGTGGGTAGTACTGCGTCTTGAAGACTAATGGAACATTGTGGTCCTGTTGCTTTTCAGCAATGTATATTTCCGAATTTCGAGGCTTATTCTATTCTTGGCAACTGTATCCTCGTTCCAAGAGCTTTTCTACAAAAGGTTTCTTCCGTTCTTCAAAGGCGCCTTTGTTTTTGCAGTGTCTTGCATATCTTAGAATTTCTCACTTGATGAAACCCCGGAATACTGAGGGGCTATGGCATGGGTTTATGTCTAAGTAGCACCATGTTTCTGTGGTTTTGATGTAATATTTTATGTCTAGGATATTTGATGTCCTAAACCGATCCCATTTATAGATAACAAGATCCAAGCATTGGATTTCGTCCTCTGATGCGAGATATGTGAATTTTAAGGAGGTGCGTAATTTGTTAATCTTATCAATGAATTGTTCAAGTTCTAACATCGTGCCCGACAATAGAAGAAGGGGTAGCCCATATAGATATGGAAAGCTACTATATTCATCCATATTCATTCAGTTGCTATCAAAGAAACCGTAGTATACCGTGTGTCCCCCCCAACAAAAAACAACGCGACACTTAGTCGCAGGCGCCATAAATTTTGAACAAAAGCACGTGACTACTTATTCTTTGTTGTAAGATAAGCTGGGACTATTAGCTAATATTCCTGAAAAGTTCATAAAGGTAGAGTCAATAGTTTTTAAGATATGACCCCAACAGCCAAGTAACCCGCAGAACCCATTTTACAAAAATGAGGAGCTGGTTAACCACAAGACTGGCAATGAAGAAAAGAATGGCAAATACAATATTGATTGCAATTAACATTTACTTGCCCAAATTTCTTGCAGAACAACTTCTACTGGGTCAAATGACTGCATTTACATAATTATTATTTAACCGATAATAATAAAACATTAATTAAAACATTAATTATTGGTGATAAATTATGTTTCAAGAAATATAAAAACTATGACTAAGTCATAGACAAAACTCCACATTACATAAAATGATAAATGCGTTTGGCTGACAAACTTGCTTATTACTAAAAATAATGTTAAATCTCAACTTTATGAAAGTAGTAAAAACATATGTTTTCAAACACAAAAATCAATAAAACTATCAGTATATTCGTTCTGTCATTAATTTGGGTTAAGGGTTAAGATAACCTTTGTGGCCGTCTCGTCGTAACAAAATGAGTGATGAATGATAGCTCTCGTCCACTGCCGTCTTATTGGACAATACAAAATAGTTTTTTTTTATCATATTTTCCTAATTCGATCTCAGGATGTGTGGTTAAATGCATGTTTTTGTAGATGTTATTACCAATGGAAACATTCATATGTTAAATATGATACCAAAGGAAACATTCATAAGTTAATATTGGTTGCGCCATGTCTTTAAAAAAGGGGAAATGGTGGTTGGACTTAGAGGATTCATATGATGGTTATGGGGCAAAACATACAGTGGCGATTGTGAGTACTACCGCATCAATTTGTTTAAAGGGTCCTGCAGGTTTACTTTGATTTCTAGGGTCTATCTTAAAAAGTATTGACCCTACCTTTATGAACTTGTCAGGGTATTAGCTAACAGTTACCATCTTTGCCTTACAACAAAGAATAAGTAGTCATGCGCTTTTGTTCAACAACCAGGCCGCTGCCACCAGTGTTGCGTTTTTTGGGACACACGGGATATACTTAAAGGTGGACGATCACCACAAAAAAAAGGAGCAGGGATAATTTTTACCTAACCGAGACAGAGAGTTGCTCCGTAATTTTTCAATTTCAAAAGTGCCAAAATTTTTAATAACGTGAAATTGACCAACCGACAGTCGTTCTTGAACAGCAATCAGTGAAACTCTACAAATGTATAAGAAGCACGAGCCCCACAAGGTAGCTATATATATTGACAGTACCCACGATGGTTTAAAAATAATAATTAATAAAAACAATAATAATTAATAATAATAATATATAAATTATATTTTTAATAGATGAAGAGGTGGTTACTTTATGCTGAAGCTGGGAACGCTGAAGAGAATTGTGAACCGTCTGCCGGTAAGTCTCTGAAAGAGAAAATGCAACAAAAAGAAGGGGGAAGTTAAAGGACGGGAAGAAAGGAAGAGAGGAAGAGTGAGTGAGAGGGAGGAGTGAGAGAGAGAGAGAGAAAGAAAAACAAAACTATTAAAAGTGATTGAGAAATGATGATATAATAAAAAACTTGAATTTGTAGGGCTAACAACTAAGGCCCTTAGGGGCCACAACGTTAGACGCTAAAAATGATTTCAAGTAGGAACAAAGTAGGCAAACAGGCCATTGTTGTTATGGTGGAACCTCTATGTGAAACATTTTTCAGGACTTTTTTAAACACACAGTCATCTGCGATATTGTATAAAATATTATGGGCACTTAAAACCATTACTAGAGGGAGAGAGAGAGAGAGAGATGCATGTTAAGGGATTTCTAGTACACCAGGGAGCAGAATATATTTTCAACGTGAGGTATTTTTATTCAATAGCCAAACCACCTAGTGACCACTCCTATCGAAAAGTTAGTTCTTTATTTTTTTTTTAAAACTGAAAATTACAGTAGCGATAACTGTCACCATAACTTTATTTGTTTTATCAACGTGGTCTAAAAGTGGAATTTCATAAATGACTTAGCATGTTTTTTATTTTATATTATAATTTTATCAATCAATAGCGGGGATCACTTAAAGCAATAATAGCGCCCCCAATTTTCCAAAAATAGAGGGATTTTAAACGGTTGCCATGGTAACTGGCTAGTAAAACTATACTGTGAATGGTTAAACACGAAAATGTCTATGATGTCCAAACGAAGTATTTTGTATGAGAATAATTATTATCGGGAGATTCTCCGATAATGATTCAACGGTGTTGGAAATGGCCTTCCAATGTGAAACATAGCCGGAAATAGAGCCATGTACGTTATACGCTCATCCATTAGTGTTTCGTTGATTCAGGCAAGTCAAGTTAGAGGTCATTTTAGTTAGGTGGCACTATGTCATCATGGTCGGACATTTCCAGCTCTGCCGTTACGTACAATGAGGATCCCAATTTTTAATTACAAAATCGCGATTTTTATGATAAATACGCATTTTTAGTATTAACTATGTTCGAGGTATAGTTCCTGCGACATACCAACATAACTGTGCAAAAAATATCAAATTTTGAAAATTTGGGGCGCTCTTCAAACAATGTGCTGTTAAGCTATAAACAACATAAAGTAATTTTCTCACGTGGCTGTTTACAGAGAAAGGTGCAAAATATAGTTTCCGGGTTAATTTTGCAATTGTGTATTGATGTAATAAAACAGACAAACCAGATTCGTCCGAAAGGTCAACCAATTTAATTATTCTGACTGAATATTCACTTTTGTGGCCATAGTATTTCAACAATTGCTCGTCGGATTTGTCCGCACAATATTTTAACAAAGTTGTTTGTTCATGATATTCATTATCTCGTGTATAGCGTATTTCAACAGCATATTTGGGGGTTTCTGTTTTTTTTGTCTCAAACACTGTAAAATAAGGACATTTCTACAATGTGGTCGTGTAAGACATCGTTTTAACTGGAGTTAGTCAAATGCATGTCTTTTGTCGAATTGGATTGAAGATGCTAAATATCTACCTTAATAACGTGTGTGCAGTAGAGCAAGCTATAGTTTCAGAGTTATGAGCATGCACGAATATGTTCTCATTATTTTACAATGTTGTTCAAATGTTTCAATCCAATAACAGGAAACATGATGGAGCCACAATATCTGCATTAGGAGTAACGTTTACATTTTAAATTTAATGCCTCCTTTTAAGATTGGTTTGTACCTTTAAGATTTAATAAAACAGTTGTGTATGATCGTACGGTCTAAAATGTTTAAAAATGTTTTATATTCTTTCTTTCTTGGTCAAATGAAGGAGAACACTTAACCACACAATGGTAGTTTATTGACCTGATATGTATAGCTTTTTTACAAGTAGATTTTTTTTTTCTTATTATTACCCTGTGCCCATGAAGTGGCGCTGTGACCCGTGCAAAACTATTTTTAGGTATCTAATTACATTCATTGTGAAACCCTAAAAATCAATGCCTGGTGCTGGCTATTAAAATAAACATTAAATGAAGCAATACTCGGACCAGTGGTTGGAATAGACTTTTTCGTAAAAATGTTAGTACTCATGAGATATCTTATGATCTAACGAAAAGAAAGGAAGAAGCATGAAGGAAGGAAGAAGAAAGAAAGAAAGAAAGAAGCTGTATACTGTGACCAGATCTAATTTACAAGACGGCCGTATTGGGCATGGATGGTGATCCCCTTAATGACCAGTTGAGGTGACTTGACCTTGGACCCCTGTACTCACCAATATGTCACCAAAATTGTCATTAAATGATTTTCACGTTGTTAAACAACTTTACAAGGATCAATATTATTGAGTTTCAACTCATTCCAAACATGTCAGGGATTGACCTTTGCAGCTTATAACGTGGACCCCTGGGTCACGAATAGGGTCAACTGTAATTTTCTATCTGATATCCCGAGGATTATTCCTGTCAAAATTTCAGTCAATCGGAGATGTTTGTAAATTTTGACCTTGACCTGAACTTTGACCTTTTGTCGAGACTATCATAGGACCTCTTCTACTATTATGTACATCACTGTAGTAATACGGCTTTATCTGGTCCTCTATAGGCGGAGATAAATCCAATTTTGACTTATTTTTAACATTTTTGGGGAAAATGACCTTTTGACCCCTTAATGACATTTGATCCGGTATAAAAAAAAATGAGGTACACAACAAAATGCTGTTCCAATACAAATATAAAAAAAAATTCTACATGTTAGTTTCTGGAGATAAAAAAAAAATCTTGAAATTATTTACTTAAAACCGGAAATGACCTTAAATGACCTTTGACCTCCAAAATAAAAATACTTGCATACAGAAGGTAACATGAAAATATCGTAGTTAAGGTAACTGTACTATGTTGAGTTTTGAGATAAAAAAATTGTGAATATTTGGAAGATTTTGGTTTTTGACCGGAGAGCAGTTAGTGACCCCTGAATGACCTTTGATCCTGAAACTGGGAAAATCCAAAGACCCTGCCTGTAACATACATTGTGCTCTAATGGGACGTCACTCTGTTACCGAATTTGTTAGGACAGCGGTTTTTCAAATTTTTCACATTTTTTGGCTTTCAAACCAGAAAGTGACCCACTTATGACCTTTGACTCCGTATCCCTGAACACCCTATTATTGAGGCAAGGGTCAGTGGTTCCTGTGAAGAACTTTGGTCGATATCGGCGTAATTCCTTTGTAGAAGAAGATAATTGACAATTAAAATAATATTGACGCCTGTGGCTAGTAAAGGTAGACAGCGGGTCAATGTATATGACATTAAATGGTCTAAGTCAGCGGTCATTTGATGTAAGTCTAGTCCAAATACGTCAAATGATGACGGAACTAGAAGCAGTTGAGTTGGATTGTGATAGAAAAGAAAGAAGAGAGAAGAAGAAGAACGCATCAAAAACAGAACAAGACGGGAGCTGGGGACGGCCTCTGTAAAGAAGAAAGGAACTAGAGGGTATGTGGCATAGGCACACTGGTACAGCAGAGAATGATAAATAGACCCCATGTCAAGCCTTTGACCCCATATCAAGCACATCTGGTGAAGGTCTGAAGCTCCTTTAACGGACTGGATGGTTTTCTATAGGCTGAGATATAGTCAATTTGGTCTCATTTTTAGCATTTTTTGGCAAAATTGACCATTGGACCCCTTAATGACCTTTGACCCCCGATAAAAAAAACCTGATAGATCGCAAAAAAATGCATGTTGGCAGTTTATATTGCTTAGTCTAGAGAAAAAATTCTTAAAGATTTTTAGCTCAAAACCGGAAATGACCGGTAAATGACCTTTGACCCCCAAAATCAAAATACCTGCATACAGCGGCTAACATATAGCCAGATCTGAAAGTTAGTCATGCTTGCGATGTTTACATTTTTGAGTATAAAAATTTTGAAAATTTTAAATATTTTTGAGTTTTTGACCGGAAGGACCCCTTAATGACCTTTGATTCCTTATCCTGCACCCCGGATGTAGCATGGGTCGTGGTTCCTCTGAACAAGTCTTAGTATATCGGCATTGATCTGTAAGAAGAAGATATTTGCCATTTAAATGGCATATTTGGCCTTTCAGACCGGAAATGACCCCCTTAATGACTTTTGACGCCTTATTCTTGAACACTGTATATGAAGCATGGGTCGGGGGTTCCTCTGAACAAGGTTAGTTGATATAGGTAAATCTGTAAAAGAAGATATTTTTTGCGAATTAAATGACATATTAGAACCCTGTGACAAGGTCAAAAGTCAGATGGGGGTCAAAGTCATATGGCAGGTGTGGTTCGCTGAGCGGTCATTTGGTGCAATCCTGGTCACTATTGGTCAATGCACTACTGAGCTAAGCCATTGACAGAAAGAAGAACAAACGCTGTAAAACGACACAGCGATTTGCAATCGGCTGATTGTAAGAAGAACGCTAGCAAAACAGAACACAGCCGATTGCAATCGTGTGTAAAGCAAAAAAACACACGAACAAAAACAACCAAACCCAATGGTTCTTCTCAAAAAAAAATGTTATGAGATAATGACAAGTATTAAACAAATAGTAAACTGGGGTCCAATATAGGCCAAAACGTAGACGTAGCTAAAATCTCACTAGGATAAACATTGGGCAAAACATGCCATGTGAAATATTTATTAAGATTCCCTGATATGGCCAGTGCAGGCGATGTGGCCAGATGTGTGCGCTTGGCCGGTGTGAAAGAAGATATGGTCCGGTGGGGCCATAGTCCGGGGCTCCATAGGTGATAATGGAATGAAGCGTGAAAACTAAGTTGCGTAACGCGTCAATGAATCGATTGTCCCATTGTTCACCATTGTCACCGGACTATGAGTAAGCCGGGCAATGGCTACTTCTATACGGATTCAAACCGGCGACACCTCCGAATTACTAGCAAGGTGCTTTCCCAATGAGGTAACAAGCAAAGTTCGACAGAGAAGCGATAGTTATAAGCAGTTAAAATTTCAAAAACAAATACCAAATTCTATATGATAATATATCGTTCTGATGCTATCCGTGGAAAGCGATGGACACCTTCGGACCCAACCCAAACAAAAAAGGACCTAATGTTTTAATATCTAGCGCCCCTCTGCGACCCTGGGTTGTTAGCTTAGATGGGGAAGGCGCCTTGTAGTAATTACGGATGGTCGCATTCGAATCAGGGTGTGGTAGGAGATATGTCCTCCGGGCCACAGTCTGGGAACAATGGTGAAAAGTAGGGCAATCGATTCAGTTTGACCCTTCAACAACATTGGTTTCACGCTTTATTCCGTTGTCGTCTATGGAGCCCGGACTATGATACCTGTCGGACTATGATTACTTTCACACCGGCCAAGCGCATATTTTTTTCCAACTCTTACGTGCGCTGGCCATCTCCAGGGAAAGAATTGTTCGTCAATGTTTAGAAAAAGTTGTTTTTCGTTGATATTCATTATCTTGTGTATAGACTTATTTTAACAGCATTAAATATAATACTTTTGGGGTGTTTTGTTTTTTTGTCTCGAAAATTGTAAATAAGGTCAATTTTCTACAATGTGGTCATGTAAGACATCGTTTTAGTTAAAACTAAAGTTAGTCAATGTGATGTGATGTCTTTTGTCAGAATTGGATGAATGATGCTAAATAATTATACTACTGTATAACCGGTATGCAGTATGAGCAAGTTTATTGATTCATTGTCATGCAGCATTGACGTATTGTGTTCTCCATTATTTTCCAATGATGTTCAAATGTGCACAAATAATCGCTCACAGACAAATAATTATAGTATTAGATGTTCAATCCAAAACAGTGAATCTGATGGGAAATACAATATTAGATTTGATATCGAGATTATGACAGTGACGTTTACATTATAAATTTAATTGCATCCTTTAAGATTCTTTTGTAACTTTAAGATTTAATAAAACAGGTGTATGATAGTACGGTCTAAAAGTGTCTTTGAATTGTTTTATATTCTTTTCTTGTCAATGAAGGAGACACTTAAAACCACACAAGGTATGTTCTATGGACATAATTAGATAAATACTAATAGTATTAAGCGTTTCAATCAATAACAGGAAACAAGATGGAAATACGGATATGAATTGATACCGCGTTATGACAGTAACGTTTTACTTTAAATAATTGCATCCTTTTAATTAGTTTGTCCTTTAAGAAGATTAATAAAACAGTTGTATATGATCGTACGGTCGGAAAAGTTCAAAGTTCAAATTGTCTTTGCATTGTTTTATATTTCTGTTCTTGTCAAAATGAGGAGAACATTAACCACACAAGGTATGTTTCTATTGACCGATTATTTACTTTTTAAAAGTAGATTATAATTTCATTATTAACCTCGTCTACGAAGGGGGGGGTGGTACACCCCACCTTCAGGTTTTTTCACGGCTTGCTAAAAACCCCTTTTGGTGCCCCCCCCAAAATTATTTACGGTAATTGTAAATTGACATGTTCCGCTCCTTTAAATCCCAAAAACAAACATCCACCGGGGTATGGGTTAAGATACAGGTGACCCCAAAGTGATCAATAGGGGGGGTGGTAAACCATCCCCCCTCGGACCCAAGAGAAGTACCAAACATGCCTAACACAACTCACAGGAACATCACAGACATTGATTTGGTACCAATAGATAGATATGGTACTCCTTTCCATTGATACCAAAATTAAGTACCACATGCTAGCATTACGTCACAATGACGTCATAAAAGTTCGCATGTCACAAAACGCCATTTCATAGACCCACCACCACAGTGAAAAATTCAATTTTCGCCAAAAAGGTAGGCAAAACAGATTAAGCGGTTGGACTCTACTTGATGGGAATGACTAGTTTATATAATGACATCTTTTAGAGCTATAATGGGTGTTTGAGTCGCTAAAATTGCGAATATCAAATTTCCACACTCTATTCGATTTTGTACTTTCCTCAAACATATGACTCATGTGGTGACGTACATAATGGGGATGTTAGGACTTAGTTGTCCCCCCCGGTACCAATGGAAAGAGAAAAGAAGAAACTCTAAGTATCCTTGGTACCAAATTTTACAGGAATCGGGGTTCAGTAACGAAAATCACAGGGGGGGTGGTAACCACCCCCCCCTCGGGAGTTTGTTACAAAAAATGGCTCCGGAAGACGGGGGTTAACCTTTGTCCCATGAAGATTTTTAATGATAGGTATATCGTTTACATGGACATGCGTTGAATGAAATGTAAATAATTTCCGATTTAATGAAAATTAACAGGATATATTTAACAAATTTTAATGCTTTATCCGTTACCAGCCCGATACATGTATTTGGAAAGTTATACGTGGGAAATAAGCAAGTTGAAAAGAAGAGGTCAATCTTAATGTGATATTTTTATATGAACCGCTAAAAAACAGGAATGTACTTCAAGACAAAAATTATGAATAGCACTCAATTTGGTGTACTTTTTTTACTCACCCTGTAGATGGTGATATTAAAGTTAATAATCTGAGATATTCTTATTGATCTAAAGGAATGAAAGGAATGAATGGACTGAAGGAAGGAAGAAATAAAGAAAGAAACAGAAAGAAAGAAACAAAATAAATAATAATCAAGAACGAACGAACGAAAACAAATTTAAACATATTAGAATGTCATAAGGATTGTTTCTGCCAAATTTCAGTCATGAACATGAACCAAAATGACATACATGCCGGAAATCCTCTGCAAACGCTTGCTTGCTTCCAGGACAGGCCGAAAAAGAGTGGGGGGGGGGGGGCACCAATTTCAAAAAGCCCCCAACCCCTATAAAATGGTCAAAAATGGCAAAAACAAATACAATTTTCGCACAGAGCGACGCCCAAAGGGGTTTTTTTTTTTATGGTATTTTGTTAGAAGAAAAGCGTTACAATTTCTGTCAAAAATGTCGTTGTTAGGCAAATTCCCCCCTGCAAAAATCCCGCTTACGGGCCTGGTTCCGGGGCACATAATTAGACTAATCATTGTATGCCCTCACTGATACAGCCGTATTATTCGAGGAACATGAAGTTATACACCACTAAAGGGGTGCCGTGATGATAAAAAAATCTTGGGTGGACGACTTTCTTGCACGGCCATCCCCTGAAAAATACGACTTTAAATGTCTGGAAAATTTTTAGATTAGACTGGTATATTTTCTCAAAGTTTTTTTTTTTAAAAATTGTAAATTTGGGCAAAATTCACTCGCCCTCACCAAGTTCACAGCGCTTTGCCCACTTCTAGCTGCAGCAACTAGAAAATATTGTGCTGGGCGCAATCTGAAATGTTGCGAGTTTGGTAATTCGTAACTAAACAAATTATGGCACCATAGTGTTAAAGGGCCATGGCCCGATCGCTAATAGCCTCGTCCCCAGAAAGCCCAGATTTTACCGGAAAGTGGTAAAGATTTGGTCTCACGAGAAAGCTCCTATTGTTATCATTTACCCTGTGAAATCTTAGGGCAAAAAGATGTTTGTTTGGGAAGGAATGAGTGAAAAATGTGCTCCATTGGTCGACCAATATTAATTTTAAACACGTACTCTATGGAGCTTACGAAATCACGTTATCTGCTCTCACATGAAAAAGCATGAAATATCGGCGCGAAGATACTTTACAGGTGGGGTGTTTGGGTGAAGGGACAATCATCAAGATGAAAACTTCTATCCCTTAAATCGGGCATCCCTTAAAACTTTTTATATTTGGTGATTTTAGCCTGTACGTTTGATTTCCTCTGTGAGCGTGTTAAATGTGAAAGAAATATGCTTTAAAAGTTGCATTTTCCATAGACTACGGTGTACAAGTGAGTTAGTGGTGTTGAAACATGAGGGCCAATAAGTACCCACTTAAAGAGAGTTCAACAAAGATAATTTTTTGTTTAGTGATTACAAATAGCCATTTTGAACTAAAGCTAGTCACCTTAAATGCTTAATTCTAAAGTAAGATGAATCGGTTTCTTTGTTTTCATGCAGTAAAACATTTCTATGCACAGTGTAACAGTTCCATTAGGATTACCGTGTATAAAAAAATTCGGATCCGGAATTTATAACAAAGTTGTGATTTCTACATGAAGGACTTCGATTTGAGCTTAGGTATTTCACACATGTGATTAGTACACGGAACAGCATTATGTATATGCAAATACGATTTATTTGAAAATTAAGTGCGCCCTAATCGGGAAATCTCGAGTTAGCCTTTAAAGGGCCACAATGGCATAAAAATGAAAAAACCTATGAAATCAATGCACAAATTTAAAATAATTGGGGTGTTATATTTTGTAAAAAAAGGGAAAAGGAAGTAAAAATTATTTCATGTAAGCTTCACTTCTCAACCAAGGATGCTGACATACTGCCAGCATTTTATTCATCTTGAAAGCATGGCAGTCACCAGCTCCCATACCATTTGCCTATTGTATATGTGCTAATCCCGGCTATTCCAACTTTCACTTGTCAGATTCAATATATAATACAAGCCTAAAGTAACAAGTCTGATATCGGTCGCATGCTTTTGAAATGTGTCACAAAACATGCTAGATACATGTAAAGTGTGGCAGCGGAGTCAAACATTGATTTCCGTGCAGGAATTGCCATAGACTGCACCAACTCTTGTTGTTTTTACTGTTTTTTACGGAATATAAACACCCCATATTGTTTCAAAATTGGTGGGCAAAAAGTGTTCAGTAAGGGTCTTAGATTTCGTTATGTCTGAATATTGTATCATTGCTGCCACCATGGGAACCATTATTGGGAAATATGTACACGCTGTCCGTGTAAGGACCCGCAAATAAATTTGCCAGTTTTTCGATTAACGATATAAAATCCGAATGAATTTTTTTGTGTAACTTTTGGAATCGCATCTTTTCATGGAAAAAAATATTAATTAGATAGTAGTGCGGGTCCCTAAGATCACTATCGAGTTTGTAAAACATCGATTTTTTTGTTCTGTAAGTGTATAGGTAGATTAGACATTTAGAACACATAATCATGGTTTCATCGCAAAACACGACATTACACACACACACACACACCCTCCCCCCCACACACAATATTTTTTTGTACCTAATTTTAAGGTTTCTTGTGGAATGCTTAATTGTTATTTTCTTATCAGCATGGTGGTACAAATTTCTGATAAAACTCCTTTGGAAAAGCGTTTCAAAGAAGGGAAAACTTGCCTGTTATACAAAATTTATATGCTATATGAGTAATAAAACAGAATTGTAATGTTGTCTCTTTTCCCTAGGACTTAAGCAATCCTCGATTTACTTAGTTGGTGGATTCGACGAGAACGAAGGCCGTGGTAAAACTTCAATGGCACAGAAGGGGTGATTTTTGTCAACACGATTTTACAGTGGATATAGGGAAAGTGATTTGCAGGGAACTTGGGCTGCCAGAAGCGACAGAAGCTGGATTGGGAGCGATTTCGGAGACGTTACAGAGGTATTCTAATGAACGACTTTATTTATGCCAGGGGAATGAAACTCACACGGACGATTGCACAAGGATCCCTCAAAACCAAAAGCACTGCTATCCGACTTGGGTAAAATGCAGAGAAGGTATATTATGTAATGCTGTATTTGTCTGTTTTTATAACATTCGTACTCAGAGTGCTATAAAAATAATTTTAATATTTGTTGTTTTATTTCAGTTGTCTTCATGCCTATGATAATATTTTAAAGACGGCCATGATTGTTGTTTTTTTTTAAATACCATCACGTTGATTTTTTTTATCACTCTCTCACTAAAACAAAATCAGATGAATCTAACCAACGATATTTTAGGAAATTTGATCTTTTGTGATATGTTCCACAGTGATGTCCTGAGCAGTCATAGTGTCATAGTTTCATTTCATATTTCACCATGTACTTAGTTACACGTTTCTAATCAGATAAATAATGCTGAATTTTTTTTATACAGTTACCACTCAAATATAACTTTTTTAGCTATGTATTTTCTGATTTGACTACTATTCAGCCTGTAAACATACGACCTTTGCAGACTAAGTTTCATCCTCCAGATATATCAAAGCACTTTGTGACAATTCCGATGACTCGGAAATTAAACGAAAAATAATATCACTACAAAAAAACGCTAGAGTATAATAATCATATTGTAAATTACTCGAGCGCTATGGTATGAAATAACACAAACCATGCAACGTCAACGTCACGGATTATAACCCGTGCACAGCAGAAGAACTGGATACGCTCCACAGTTTTACTCGAGTACACCCAATATTTTGCAATGATAACAGCAATGCAAGACAATATTCTTTTTTTGTTGTTTAAAAATAAGTAGTTTTAAGGGTAATAACATGCAAAAGATCTACGGCATTCAATGACAATCGAATTGTTTCTAAATGTCTGGCGCAATCAGAACTGGCTCATTCACAGACTTGATTTTTCTCAAATACATCTTGGCATTGGTCTGACCAACAAAATTTGGCACTTTTTTCTCAAGAGGTTGGCGCGGAACATGGATTTCTGAGAATTTGTACAGAATTTTTCTGTAATACCCGACCATATCTAGATCTCATGAGATCACTTTTGCTCTCTGATGTGGGGAATTTCTAATTTGCTGCGGATTTGGCGTATTTGGCTTTGTCCCTACAACATGCCCTACGTATGTTGACATTTACATGGCCAAAAATCACTTCACCAGATCGGCACAGCAAACATGCCTGAGGTAATACTCTCAAAACAATGAATGAGTTGTCTCATGTGTTCTTCCCGTGTCCTGTTCTACACAAGGAGGTCGTCCACATAGGCCTCACAATTGTCTATGTCTGCTCTATCTCTTTCACTATTTCTTTGGAATGTTGCCGGCAGAATTTTTGAGACTAAAAATGCCTTTCGTTTGTATTGGTAATAAGTCCCATCGTGCGGTAAAAGGCTGAATTTCTTTGGCACGGTCACTGAGGGGAACTTGACATTACCCTTGAAGCAAATTTGTAATTTTCAATGTATGCAATCACCAGTCCGCTAATGGAAACGTGTCGGTTTGGGAAAAGAGTTTGATGTTTTTTCGGATCTGTGTCAAGCGAAGTAATCATCCGGTTTGGGAAATCTGAATAAACAACTGGAATGCATGGGAGCTCCATATTCACTATTGCTTTTGCTCAATTATCCATAATTTCTAACATGTTTTTATTTCACCGCATTTCTGAAAATTGTTACAGTTTAATTTTGATTTACCTCTATACGTATGTTGCTGTCACCCGGTTTAATACTCTGTTTCTGGCATCTTTTTGGTCAACCATGGTTTTCATCTTCTTTGCCTGGCTCGTCTGATATTCTCTTTGGCGATTTCGTGGTTCCTCTGGGAGCTCTGTCTAATTTTATAGACACTACTTAGTAGTTCTATAGCAATTCACATCAGGATTTTTTCACCACAACCGCTTTTATTCAGTAGTTTTTTCCATGGCCCTCGTTACCTGTTTGACCCAATACAAACTTATATCGACCGAATCACTTAGTGTGGCAGCTTCCTGTTAGCAATACAGACGAACTTTGCTTCTTGATCAGATTTGATTTGAATTTTGAAGTTGTACTAGGGGGAAAAACTTGGTTAGAAACTTTCACTATATTCTGTGCCCTAATATTTCTCAAGGGGGTATAAACCTCGGCGAATCTTGTGGAAGCACACATGCTGGCCATTAAAATACTGATTTCCTGCATTGATTTGGTATTAGTCCTATACAATCCATTATGACCCTAGTATCGAATGGCTATCAAATGCTGGCATTGGGGTATCAATTGAGCAGTAGAAATTTGTGTGATAGTCTTACAATACCCAGGTATACTTTCTGAGTGAAGGCCCCAAGCAATGACTCCAAGTTTCTGTCATGTGTTTTTTTCTGACAACCTAAGTGTCCTGCTATGGGACAATAATGCCTATGCATTCGCTTCCTATGTAGAGCTTTTGGCACTACAAGTCCTTGTGGTCTCCATTTTCTCATTAGGACAAAATTTTCCTGTAGAAACATACAGGACTTGCTCTGCTTCTGTTGAGTCAATACACTCACCTAATTGTCTAAAATGCTGGGTCCCTTTTCTTGTTATTACCAACTCTACATCATGCTCACGGCTGGATTTCTTGCTTACCAGCTTAGGGGTGGGAGTTTCCATTATTATGAATTAGTCTCCCCTTTGGAGAGGGTAAGATGACCTCTATTCCGCTAACTTTTGAGAGCAATGTATCCTTAAATTTGTTAACAAGTCATCATCGGTCGCTCTTTCTATGAGCATTTTGACTCATCATCACCTGCTCACTATTGTCTTGTGAGGCTGTTTTGATCATGGGAACTAGGTTACTGGCACATCCGGAAAATTTCCTCAATCAAATTTCCACTTTACCTTGCACCTAAGAACTACGGGATCTGTGAGTATTTCCCCCGCTAAATATCCCCTAACAACTGGGTACCCCCTTTAACGGTAGTGCATCTGTCTCACCTAATTGTGACAATTTCAGAAACCCGTCTGATGCAATAGTCGGGTAGATATGGTCCCCAAGTTATTTCCCTGATCGTAAAGTTGAGTATATACACAAATTTTTTTGCCTGAACATGATAGATTAAGGGGTGTGTTAAATTGAATCTTCGCGGGTGCCACCTGGGCATCCCTTGGGCATTTTGAGAATCCAAGATGGCGTTGCCATTAAAAATGATAATTTATATTTCAAACCCTATATTATCAAACTATGGAGTTGCTAGATATACATAGGATCCAATGAACTAGTGTATGGCACTTGTACCTTGTAAAGAAGTAACTGCACCCTATTGGTTTGACACACATCTTTTTGGCTCCCTCCTTTTTGGACGGATAGCCTTGTAGCCCCAACAACCGTGACTTTATATACCCTGTCTTTTTACGGTGATTGCATGTGAACTGAACTGTGATTTGGGTCCCGTCCCATGCTTTGATTTTCGCTTATATTCCTTTATCTCAGTTTCTTGGGAACCTTACTGGTGAATTACCAGTGTGCTACCATAGTGTAACCTTGACGTACTGCTGAACCTAGTACTGGCATCATTTACCTACTATTTTTTTGCGTCGAACCATAATCATCTGCCTTTGTAGTGTTTCATCAGATGGTTTGATCCCCTATCTGGTGTACAGCCGGTCTAATAAAAAAAAAGTAATATTATATAGAGCTCGGAGAAACTGGCGAGCACAGAACTAACTAAAGACGAAAATACACGGTCTCGAACCCGGAACGCCCTCGCTTTCTAGCGTGAGAAATACCACTGGGCCACAGAGGAACTGTGTTAATGTGGAACCAGTGAACGAGGCACTATGTATTTTCAGTCTTTATTTCAAGAGTTTCAAAGCGGCCGCTTGCTACGACACGGGAACTCCTGTGTGTAGAATACGCCATTTTATTTTAGTCGAATTTAAGTGGGAAATGAAATTTTTATATATAAGATAATTATGAAAAAAAATACATTTTTATCGTGTGTTAAAAGTATTTTCATTTGAAAAGTCCAACGAATGAAACACAAAAATGCTTCTCCTTTAATTCATGAAATGCAGTACGAACTTGTTGCACTCACATGACGAAATGTGCCACTCACAGCTTGACACCAGTGCCTTAAATAGACAACTGGTACATCTGAAAATAGTGCGCCCTCAAGATTTTTCAAAAGTCGATATTTGCATGGTTGTAAGCTTTATATACAAAAGCCCTCACCCCCCGAAATGATTAAGACAATTCTATTACCCTCTGCTGTGCCCATTATTTGAAAATGCAGCTTTCTGATTGTTCATTTTACTACTGCCCATTATTCTGCAATAATGGGTCAGCCAATGCATTTTTCTCATTATATCACGCTGTTTTTAGTATAGAATAGAAATAAAGGTTGCATTATATTTATTGCTCATAATGGTATCCCTCGCCAGAAAAAAAAATGACACATTATTCGCCCATAAAAGGTGACTGGCTCACCCTTTATTTCTTAATCAGCTTCCCTTATTGGCAGTACCAATACCATATACACAGAATTAGAAAAATAAGAAGGCAGATATAAGAAATAGATGCCTTGTTTAAAAAGATTTTCTTACCTTCATTTAATGAGAGGTATCCCGTCCCAACACAAACTAAGGATATGACTCAATACATTACTCCATTTGTTTCTGTGAATTTCAAACTTTCTTTTAGTTCATCATGACTCTTTTTCCAGATTCAATAGTATTCTTTAACTTTAAAATAACAAATACGAATCGAGAGAACTGACCCATTTTGTTTACTCAATATAATATACTTCCTCGCCATCTTAAGAATTGTGATTTCTTTTTACTTGCCATGCCATGTTCTTTCTAGAATTCCCAATAATTTGTTGTTGTTTCTGGAAATATTGTTAAATAACTCCTTCAACATTTAAACAAAAATCTTTCCATAAAACATGATCGATATTTTCAATATTAAGGTCACACCTCACACAATATGGCTTCTCACTTAAGCCCAAATCCCACCTTATTCAGCCACTTATTCCTGCAACCACGGAGCCTATAGTATCAATAGTAACCTTCCATGGTAACAAAAAGTTTTGCAAAATTGTTCATACCAAACTATACATATTACGAAGTTTTATAAGAGATGATGCTTCCATATTAATTCAACTTTGAAATATTTGATAAAATTGTTTAATTTAATCTCGTCCTAAATGATTACAATCCCCTTTAAAATGCAGCCAATTGGAATGTGACCAATATTTCTTAGTAATACAACTTCTCCTTCAATGACTCTGCTTACAATAATATCCTTTCCATGCCTTGGTATTGCTTAAATAATACCGACGACCTTAAATTATTAATACTTATACTATGCATTATACCTAATGATTTAAAATGTTTTTACTTGCCTGTTTTTCTGGAAACAAGTCCTAATTCTGATTACATTTGCTTCACCAAAGGCTTTATACTAAACGGACTGTTATCGCCCAATATTGCAATTATTTCAGATTATTGCTCCCAAAATTCTTAGTACCGCTCTTTTCACAATTCACGTTTGTACTTTTTTGTTCATTAAAATTCACTTTAACGGAACCCTTCTTCTTAACCAATTTTGTTTAATCATTCCCCCATCCCTATTATTTCTTGGTGAAATATCAACTTTTATAGACCAGTTAACAGCAATGTTTGTACACATTTTAGGGGGCCCTGGTGATCCTTGAACTAGGTCGGCCCGACTGTACACACTGGGCATTGTATCTGTTAGATTTTAATACTCTGGGCCATAAACGATTGGCAGGCATGGCTTGGCAGTCACAAAAGAAAGTTGACGTATGGATGTTAACTGTCTATTCTAGCAAAATATTACCACATTTTTTAATCTACCTTCATTATACTCAAGCTTTAATATTGTATTGCACTTTCAACCAAATGGGTCTTTAATTTAATCACAAAATGGTATCTGTACATCATTCCAGAAGGAATATAACTTCAACCAAAAATAACTACTAATTACTCAAAAATAAAAGAAATGGTTTAAGAAATAAATACCAGGCTTTGCAATACGTTTTTGGTTCATCTCATTTGCTTGTTTCAACCGTAGTTTCCCTTTAAGGGGGGGGGGTCTATGTTTTCAATTGAAGAAAACGAGTCTAATCTAGCATAAAATTGAATTGAATTAAAATGATTTTATTTTTTTTATTTTTTTTACATTTTGTATTTGTTTTAGGTTTTTTTATTATTTGCTTTTTTATTTTGAGGAAATAGGAAGGGACATTTTAATAGAGGAAGGACATTCCTGTTCCGTCCGTCCGCTTTCAAATTTTATGCTCGATTTAAGCAAAGCAAGTCTCGCCCCAAGTTGATGCATTTGAATACCTTTTATGTTCAAAGTGCCTCACCCCTGTTATTTTTAAAGGCAAATATAATTTTGTATTATTAGATCACATATTACCGAGCTTTTCAAACATAATTTATTAAACCATTAATAAATTCATTATGCATCAAGCCAACTCGAAATTTTTCAGCTCACACATTTGATGTAGTTCTTTAATTATCACTCACCCATGATATATAAGGCGATTATTTAAACCAAAATCTTTAAACCCATTAGATCATCCGCTATTTGCAAACCCATATTGCACTCAAATGGTGAAAATCGGGATTGTTATGAAACGGTAAACAACGTAACTCACGAAAGGTCGTATCAACAATGAAATTTGGCAGATATCAAGTATCTAAAGGGCTGTGAAACCATGAGCCGGATTCTTGAATTAGGGCTTTCAATTATTAATTATGGCATACAAGTTTCCTGATTGGTCAGCTCCTGGTTGCTATTGCAATCATATCCAAACTCCGGTTTCAGTTTTCCTGCGGATTGTACCATAGCCCTTCTACCCATATGGTGGTAGCTACGAGTTATCGTTAAGCAGTTACATTTGTTCCCCCATTGTTCTCCGTGTTTTAGAGCCAATCATAGGCCCCTGTTCAGACCATGGCAAAAGATCAAATAATTTCCTTTTTCCAACTTTTCAACATGGGCTACCAACATATGATATACAACATGGCATATGTACCTCTTGGTAAGTCAGAAAATGCAATTCGAAATTTGGTAAACAACTAAACACCCCCCCCCCCCCCAGATAATCCCCAGTTTTTTACTGCGGGACCCAAAACCGAGTTTGTGCAACTTTCGATTAGTGAAAACGGTGAAAGAATTATATTTTTACAATTCTTCAACAAGGTAGTAATCATAAAAAACGTTAAAAGATGCGAAACATTAACGTAATGGTGGAAGTTATGAAGTTCTGGCTTTAAGATAAGAGTGTATAACATTCACATACTGTTGTTTTTCAGAAGAGATCGTGAGAGTAACAGCAACCCCATTTTACTTTGGAGGATTGGAGAGAGTTTTATGGTCTTCCAGTATCATTGAACGGAAAGTCCTACCAAAACTTGATACTTTGCTTCCAAAATTCAATTTTTTTTTCAGAGTCCGTTTTTCTTCTATTGATTTCCCCTTAGGAATTGGAGAAAGCCAAGGCGAAGAAAGTAGAATTTGAGCTCGTTAAGGATGACCGTCCTGGTCATGGCCATATCTACATTACATAGATGGTGAAGTGGAAAGCGTTATGTATCTGGAATGAACTTGGATCCGGGAGAGGCGAGATCGCATTCTCAGCGAACATGGATTTTATGGAGTGTATCAGACTATGTATGGGAGAACCCCGTGCGCACAACCCAACCGATATATTTTTCTTCTTCTCAACACTGAGTCTGATAACCACCTAACCCAGACTCTGTTATGTATAGCCTTACTGGTACATAGCAATCTCTTTTCAGAATGTAAACAAACTAATCGTTTAGATTGCACCGAGGATGTCGCCGTTTGCAAGCTGCCAAATAAAGTAGTTCCCCCCCCTACCATCCATTCATCCATTCATCCATCATCCATCCATCCATCCTCCATCCATCCATCCCTCCCGTCCTTCCTTCCAAGGCTCCAAGACAGTAAGTTCCCACATTCATTCATCCATCCATCTATCCATCCATCCATGGCATACATCATCTATCCATCCCTGCCTTCCCTTCATTCTTCCCCCCCTTCTTCCTTCCTCCTTCCTTCTTCCTTCCTTCCTTCCTAACTTCCTTCCTTCCTCCTTCCTATCCTTCCTTCCTTCCCTTCCTGTCCTTCCTTCCTTCCTTCCTTCCTTCATTCAATTCACCTTCCTTTGGCTTTCTCTTCCTTCCTTCCTTTCTTTCTTCTTTCTTTCTTGTCTTCTTTCTCCTATCCTGCCTTCCTTCCTTCCTTCCTGTCACTTCCTTGCTATCCTTCTTCTTTCCTTCCTTCCTTCCCTTCTTCCTCTTCCTTCCTTCCTTCCTTCCTTCCTTCCCTCCATCACGAGTCCATCCCTGTCCCTTCCTTCCATCCATCCATCCATCCATCCGATCCTAATCCCTCCATCCATCTCTATAATATTCGGGGTTTATAAACGGACTCTTGAGACTTGCTTTGTGACACGTAAACATGATGATTTAATTCTTTAGCCGACTAGTAGACGAGGTGCCGAGTGTAGGGTTACCGTTGAAATGCGGTATGTAAGTGATGCCACGTTTAGAATGTGGTGTCACATTTAGGAACTACATCCCTTCCCTCTTTTATTTGAAAGGTGTTAGTTTAGGCTTTCAATATTTGGTATGAAGATACACAGTTTGAATTATAATCACTAAAATCACTTGTGAGATTACTTGTAAATCACGTGCCAATAAACTTCAAATACCGTCACACCAGTATTTTGTGTGGTTACTTATTTAGACTGTTCAACTGTTCTCTGTTACACCTGTATGCATACTTCAACTTAGGTGGTGTCATAGTCATTGAGGATTAAGAGGTGGTCTTACGATGACGATGTGGACGCTATTGAGGAATAACCACCTGTTTCTGGTTCTTCGATGTCATCGATGTCAGAATCCTCTCGCTACCCGCAAAAAAAACCGTCTGCTCTATTTTTGTTTGTACTTTTTTTTCATTAAGACCATTTTCTTGTCATGCGGTGACCAGCTCTTTCTACAGTCACCTACTTGGAGCCTTTCTTCTTGGTGTACAAGTGTAGGGGGACACATTGTAAGGTGTGACCATTTTTCCACTTTCTTCTTCTGTTCTGACAAGTCTTGAAAGTGGTCCTACCTGATGTCACCTGTTCACATGACTTTTTGTTTCTGCACTAAAACTTTTGATGTTGTTTACAAGCCTTCTCTCATTTCTTCTGATGATCTCATCTAGTTGTTCTCTAATTCATGGTATTGTTTGTGCTGGAGGCAAGTGGTACGAATCTAATACTACGAGCATTAAGTGCTTCAGCTGGGGCTACTGTTGTGGATGTTGATGGTTGTTTGTAGTCTGCGAACAAATTTCGCAGAGTTTCTTGACGCAAGGTCTACCTTCAGCTGTGCCGTGCGAACAGCTCGGATGGTCCTCATAATCGTTCTCTTTCTCCATTGGCCTCAGCCAGTCTGGGGATAATCCTGTGGTGGTAGAAGTTGAGGTACTCTGCCAACTTTACAAATTCTCTGACTGAAATGGAGATCCATTGTCCGACTTCACCACTTTCGGTATTCATGCTCAAAAGATTACAATCTGGTTTGACCGTGCTACCGCTACCCGCGAATCCTGCTTGTTCGTCATGCAGATGGTTCACGACGGGCTCCAGCCGGGTCGTATCATCCCCTCAATGAGTTTGAAGGCGACACACGTAGTGATATTGGGCGGTCGTTCTTAGTGTTGTCGACAGGCTTGTTTTGGTTTGGGGAGTTGCGATGATAGTACCCGCCCTCCAATCTGGGTACGGACTGTTGGTAAGGCACTGTGTAGGAACTCCTGAGAGCCAATCTAGACATCGTGGGCCGCATTGCATCAGAATCTGCTGGTATGTATCAAGCCCCGGGTCCTTTCCACTCTTTAGTGGCTGATAGCAGAGGTAAGCTTCGAGATCATTAGAAAGGAATGTTGAAAGCGACCCTCTACGAGACGCCGGGGGCCTCGACGAAGTTGTTGGTGATCTCTTTTTGACCGAGCTGTTGGTGGATCCTTAAATGTTTGAAAAACGACCATTTGCGAGGAGTTTGCTCCAATTGGAGTTGGCAGTCACTGGATATTTCGATGGTTTGGAATTTCTGCCGGTGAGGCGGTTGATAGTCTTCCAGGCCTTCTCTGGAGTGAGTGAGTAAATTCCCTGCGACACGTCTCCTCCCAACGCCACTGCTTTTTCCTGTCCAGCAGTTTTGTCAGATCTGACGCCTTGGATGATGCTTCTTCCCCGGGGTCAGAATTCAGGAAATCATCTGTAAAGAGTATCACATTCCTCAACCCAGGATGGGATATACTGCGACGGCGCCACGTGGGATGTCCTCTTTGCTATTTACTAAGAGTTTACACAGTGTAAGAATTGTCCAGGTTAGAGGAGGTTTGTGTTGGGTTGGGCACTTCTGAATCCACAGGTTCTTGAATTGGTCCCAGTCTGCCTTGCTGAAGGTTCCCACATTTTCGTTGGCTTTGTTGGTACAGGATTAGCAAGGCTCTCCTGAGCGATCAGTGATAGTCTGTGTTGGACTTCGGAAAGCGGGTCGAAACAGTACGGTGAACGGAGAAGTGTCCATATTTGTCAAAAAGCAAGGTCGATTTGTAGACCGTATTCAACCTTCCAGAGTAGCAAACTGTCTGGTTGCTTGGGGTCGTGCATAAGTTGTACACCGGATTTTTTAGGCCCAGTTCTCTAGGGCAGCTCCATCAGGGGTTGGGTATTTCCTGTAACCCCAGGTAATGCTATGACTGTTAAAATCACCAGCGTAAAATGCAAGGTGCACCATAAGTTGGTAAAGAGTCTGCTTGAAGCCGATGGTTAGGTGGCTTGTAGACATTGGTTACATGAACACCGCATTTGGTGTCGTTGCCCGATCCCAGGGTGGAGTCTGCAGAGGCGAGGTTGCAATTGTTTCCATTGGGCTGAGTTAATATCAAATGTGGCATCCCGTGGTAGCGCTCTCGTGTGTGCGCTAGGGTGTAGGGCCGCAGATGTTCAGAATGGAACTTGTCAGGAGCGTGTTTCTCTTTGAGAAGAATCGCGTGACCTTTATGCGTATCGTGTGAGGTTCATTGATGTTGATCTTTGCCCTAGTGAGACATTCCACGTTTATGTTGGGAGCACTGAGATGCCCATCCTGGCTTTACCACCTGTGATGCCTTCCCTAATGGGGCACGTGTAACCAGACTGCACAGATATGGTCCTCTGACGGGCATGATAAAAAATACAGTGAGATAAAAAAGACAACAGTGAGTTAAAAAGGACAGTGAATTAACAAAGACAACAGTATTAGCGTAAGTGGTGTCATAGTCATTGAGGTGAGATGGTGGGTCTACAATGACGATGTGGACGCTGTTGAGGAATATCCCCCTGTTTTCTGGTTCTTCGACTTCATCGTGTCAGAAAGCCTCATCGCTACCGTACTGCTCTATTTGTGTTTGTACTTTTTTTCAGTTAAGAACACATTTCTTGTTATGCGGTGACCAGCTCTTTCTACAGTCACTTGGGAGCCTTTTTCTTTGTTAACAGTGGTAGGGGGACCACAGGTAAGGTGTGACCAGTTTTCCACTTTCTTCGTTCTTGCAAGTCTTGACAAGTGTCCTACTCTGATGTCACACTGTTTTTTCACATTACGTTTTGTTCTGCATAAAACTTGTGATGTTTGGGTTTAGCCTTCTCAATCATTTCTTCTTGATGATCTCATCTAGGTTCTCTAGCACTTGGTATTGGTTGTACTGAGGCAAAGGTGGACAGAATACTACGAGAATAAAGTGCTTCAGCTGGGCTTACTGTTGTGATGTTTGAGGATTGTTCTGTAGCTGCGAACAAATTTCCAGAGTTCTCTTGCGCCCAAGGTCTACCTTCAGCTTGTGCCGTGCGAACAGCTTTCTGATGGTCGCTCATAAATCTTTCTACTTCTCCATTAGGCCATCTGGGGATAATTGTGTGGTGGTAGAAGTTGAGGTACTCTGCCACTTTACAAATTCTTCTGACTGAAATGGAATATCCCACTTGTCCTACTTCCCCACTTCGGGTAGTCCATGCTCAGAAAAGATTACAATCTGGTGGACAGTGCTCTCGCTAGCTACCGCGAATCCTGGCTTGTTCTCCCAGATGGTTCCGACGGCTCCGCCGGGCCAGGATCATGCCCTCTCCAGGATTTTTGAAGGCGACACACATATTGAGATGGGGCGGTAGTTCTTAGGGTTGTCGACAGGCGGGTTTGGTTTGGGGAGTGCATGATAGAGCCCTCCTTCAGATCTTGGGTAAGGACTGTGGTAAGGGCAAACATGGTGTAGACTCCCTGGAACTCCTAGACATCGTGGCCGCATTGCATCAGGAACTCTGCTGGGATGTTATCAGGCCCCTGGCCTTTCCACTCTTATTTTGGCTGATAGCAAAGAGTAAGCTCATCTGTGAGAAGGATGTTGAAAGCGACCCGTCAACGACGGCGGCCGGTGGCTCGACGAAGTTGGTGATCTCTTTTTGACAGAGCTAGTGTGATCCTTATCAATGTTCTTGGACACGAACATTTGCGAGGAGTGCTCAGCAATTGAGTTAGCAGTCACTGGAACCATTACGATGGTTTGGAAATTCTTCGCCGGTAGGCGGTTTATAGTCTTCTCTTCCAGGCCTTCCTGCTGGAGTGAGGTGAAGTAGATTCCTGCGACCGTCCTCCTCCCAACGCTCACGGCGTTTCCTGTCCAGCAGTTTTCAGATCTGAAGCTGGATATGCTTCTTTCCCCCGGTCAGATTCAGGAAATCATTGTAAAGAGTATTCCTCATCCCAGGATGGGATATAACTGCGACTGCAGCCACGTGGGATGGTCTTCTTTGCTATATTAATAAAAGTTTACACCAGTGTAAAATGTCCAGGTTGGAGGAGGTTGGTGTCGGCAGGTTCGGCACTTCTGATCCACCTGGTTCTTAAACTGGTCTCAATCTGCCTTGCGGAAGTTCCACATTTTCGTTGGCTTTGTTGGTAGGCTTAGCAAGGCGCTCCTGAGCGATCAGTGATTATTCTGTTTTGGGACTGTTTTCAGTAAAGCGGTCGAGAACAGTACGTGAAACGAGATGGTGTCCATATTTGCAAAAGCAAGGTCGGATTTTTGAGACGTATTCTACCTCCAGAGTATAACCTGTCTTGGTTCTTGGGGTCGAGTGCAAAAGTTGTACCCGGATTTTGAAGCCCAGTCCTCTAGTAGCTCCATCAGGGTTGGTATTCCTTAACCCAGTAATGCTATGACTGTTAAAATCACCACGTAAATGCAAGGTGCACCATAGTTTGTATAGAAGTCTGTCTTGAAGCCGATGGTTAGGTGGCTTGTAGACATTGGTGCCATGAACACCTCAATTTGGGGTCGGTTGCCCATTCCAGGGTGGAGTCTGCAGGCGAGGTTGCAATTTGTTTCCATTGGCTGAATTACTAGCAATTTGGCAATCACCCGGGGTAGCGCCCTCGGTGTGTGCAGCTAGGGTGTAGCCGCAGATGTTCATAATGTAACTGTCAGTAGCGTTTATCTCTTGGAGAAGAATCGCAGTGACTTTATGCGTATGTGTGAGGTGTTCGATGATGTTGATCTTTGCCCTAGTGAGACCTTCCACGTTTAGTTGGAGCACTGAGATGCCATCTGGCTTGACATCCGGTGATGCCTGCCCTAATGAGGGCACGTGTACCAGACTGGCATCAGATAGTGTCCTCTGACGGGGCATGATAAAAATACAGTGAGATAAAAAAGACAACAGTGAGTTAAAAAGGACAGTGAATTAAAAAAGACAACAGATGTTAGCGTAGCCTCAGTTGATTATCATTCGCCTGAAAAGATCAGTTAGCGGGGTTCACCACGAGGAGGTTGATAATCTTGAACCCCGTTGCCAAGGTTAGTCTGGCAATTCAGTCATTTGGAGAGGCTCTCTGCTATGTTTGATTGTTGATGCTTGGCAGGGGAGGCATCCCTTTACAGCTTGCTCTGTTTTTTCATTGATCTGGGGAAACCATGTTTTACTGCGAAGCAATGCTTTGGTTTTGGTGATCCCTTGGTGTCCCTGATGAGCTAGATCGATAACCCTATCTTGCAGGCTGTTGGAAATTATATACAATGCAGCTTCCTCTCAACACGATGTTATCAGTTGTGACAGTTATCTCTTCTCTGATTGACCAAAGTGATCTGTGTTTGTCTTTGATCTTGTGCCATTGGTTTGTGTTGTAACACTGTATCACATCTTGTAGTGCTTTGTCTTTCTCTGTTTCTTGTTTTATGAGGTCAAGGGTAATTGCTTTGGGTGTTGCATTTGTCGGGATGAAGTTTACATATTCATCTGCGAAGCTGTCTTCTCTTGTAGGTTCCTGAGTTGGGTGTCGTGACATGAAGTCAGCTGGGTTGTTTTTTCCCGGTTTGTAGCGGACTACAATGTCAAAGGTTTGAAGCTTCAGTAACCAACTCTGTATTCTGCTTGATGCCTTTGAGGTTGGCTTGTTAAAGATGGGCATGAATGGTTTGTGGTCAGTGTAGACTGTGCATTTGTGTCCAAGAACGTACAATCTAAACGTTCGAGTGACCAAGCGATGGCTAAAGCTTCAAGCTCTATCTGGCTGTATCTCTGCTCTGTGGGCGACAGTGACCTACTTGCGTAACACACATTACGCCTGTTGCCATATTTGTCAGTCTGTGCTAAAATGGCGCCCAATCCCACTGGACTAACGTCAACCCAAAGTTCAGCGGGTTTCTGCGGATCGGAAAAGGCTATCATTCTGTCGCTAGATAGAGAGTCCTTGAACTGATTCAGCACGGTCTCTTGACTTTCACCCCATTCAAACGGTACCCCTTTATGTGTGAGTTCTCTGAGGGGCTTAGATATTGTGACTAAGTTTGGGATAAAGCGTGAACATTACGTTGCCATTCCAAGGAGGCTGCTAATTTCCGCTGCACTTTGCGGACGTGGCGCATTTTTGATTGCGTCTACTTTCTTCGGGTCCGGTGACACACCATCACCGAAAAATTCTAGTTTGGACTTGTTTCACATTTGGCTCTGTTCAGTGTGAGCCCTTTGTCATTCAATGTCTGTAGTAGTAATGTCAGCCTTGTGTCATTCTCCATCTGTGTGTGTCCATAGACTAAAATATCATCTGATACATTCAGAACTCCAGGTATGCCTTCTATCACTTGGCGTACTGTTTTGAAATACCTTGGCTGCACTACTAATGCCGAAATTTAGTCTTTTGTATCGTTTCAACCCCTTGTGTGGCGAATGTTGTTATGTACCGGCATTCTGGTGTAAGCTCAAGCTGGTGGTTGCCTGACTTAAGATCTAGTTTTGAGAAAACCTTAGCACCACTGAGCTCTGCAATAACTTCGTCAATTGTTGGCGTATCATGTCTTTCACGCAAAATGGCAGTATTTGTTGAGCGCATGTGTATACAAGACGAATATCTTGTGGGTCATGTGGTTTGGGAACTACAACTAGAAGCGAGACCCATGGAGTGGGGCCTGTTGCTGTTTCTATGATGTCATCGTCCTGTAATTCTTTGAGTTTTGCTTCATTTTTGTCTCTTTGTTGTAATGGTGTTTTTCTCTAACGTTGTGCAACTGGTGGCACAGATTTGTCTATGTGTAAGTCTATCTGTGTATCTTTCAGTTTCCCAATTCCATTGAACACATTAGGAAATTTCTCCAGTATGCTATCTTGTTCAGATGTCACCTTGTTTACTTCCGGTATGTTTACTTTCACCAGGTTCAGTTCTTCGAAAGTTCAGATGTTGTACGAGACAACAACTTGTCTGCTTCACCTTTGACTACATACACATCTGCCACGGTAACTCTTTCAGCAGTTTCTATTACTGCTTTAAACTTGCCTATTAGTGGCAGTGGTTCTTTAGTGTAGTATGGTTTGAGAGTTATGTCAGATTTCATCAATTGTATTTTGTTATTTTTTATTCTAGCATCCTGGATTTTCTTGAAAGTGTTTTCATTCAAGTTTTGGGGACAACCTGTGTCTGTACAAACAGTTTCTGCATCGGTTGCATGTACTGCTGGTGTTTGTGTTCCTGTGTATTGTGTTTTCTTTACATGCTTTTTCTTTTCCACATTTTCACCTGTGTGATTTTTTGTTTTCTTTTCCACATTTTTACCTGTATGATTTTCTGTTTTCTTTTTCACATTTTCACCTGTGTGATTTTCTGTTTTCTTTTTCATATTTTCATCTGTGTGATTTTCTGTTTTCTTTTTCACATTTTCACCTGTGTGATTTTCTGTTTTCTTTTTCACATTTTAACCTGTGTGATTTTCTGTTTTCTTTTTCACATTTTCACCTGTGTGATTTTCTGTTTTGTTTTTCACATTTTCACCTGTGTGTTTTTTCTGTTATTCAACGGCAAATACATAGTGCTCACCGCTTTCATCGGTGTCACCATTTGTTTCAGTTTGTTCCACAAACAGTGGCATTTACGTTTTCTATTTTCATTGTTGTCTTTGATGTTTCTGCATCGGTTGCATGTACTGCTGGTGTTTGTGTTCCTGTGTATTGTTTTCTTTACATGCTTTTTCTTTTCCACATTTTCACCTGTGTGATTTTCTGTTTTCTTTTTCATATTTTCATCTGTGTGATTTTCTGTTTTCTTTTTCACATTTTCACCTGTGTGATTTTCTGTTTTCTTTTTCACATTTTAACCTGTGTGATTTTCTGTTTTCTTTTTCACATTTTCACCTGTGTGATTTTCTGTTTTGTTTTTCACATTTTTACCTGTGTGTGTTTTCTGTTATTCAACGGCAAATACATAGTGCTCACCGCTTTCATCGGTGTCACCATTTGTTTCAGTTTGTTCCACAAACAGTGGCATTTACGTTTTCTATTTTCACTGTTGTCTTTGATGTTTCTGCATCGGTTCATGTACTGCTGGTGTTTGTGTTCCTGTGTATTGTTTTCTTTACATGCTTTTTCTTTTCCACATTTTCATCTGTGATTTTTTGTTTTCTTTTCCACATTTTTACCTGTATGATTTTCTGTTTTTCTTTTCACTTTTTCACCTGTGTGATTTTCTGTTTTCTTTTTCATATTTTCATCTGTGTGATTTTCTGTTTTCTTTTTCACATTTTCACCTGTGTGATTTTCTGTTTTCTTTTTCACATTTTCACCTGTGTGATTTTCTGTTTTCTTTTTCACATTTTCACCTGTGTGATTTTCTGTTTTGTTTTTCACATTTTCACCTGTGTGTGTTTTCTGTTATTCAACGGCAAATACATAGTGCTCACGGCTTTCATCGGTGTCACCATTTGTTTCAGTTTGTTCCACAGATTTTACTTTTCCAGATCTCTGTGATCTGCCTCTGTGTTTTCTACTGTTACTGTTCTCTTTTCTACCTGTATGACTTCTTCCTTTGTTCTTATTTACTCCTGTGTGTGTACTAGTTGATGACTTTGGCCCTGGACAGCAGCGGGCGAAGTGACTCAGTTCACCGCAAGATTTACAGTCCTTGCCTTTTGCAGGGCATTGTCTGTCATGTGGCCAATCAAAACCACAAAAATAGCACTGTTTACTATTGTGTGAGTTCTTAGCCTCATTAGGCCTACCTTTAGGTTTGTGTCCTTGTTTTGGCCTAGCACCAGAGAACTGCATCTTGTTCACTGTACCTTGTTGAGATCCTGATGACACACCACGAGCTCTTGTTTCTGAAAGTTCTAGGGTACGTGCCAGTTCAAGTACATTTTCCAGTGTTCGCTCTTTTTCAAGGGCTCTTTTTCTGAGTGTCTCTGAACGACATCCGGAAAGGATCTGGGTCTGTATTTCTCTGTTTGGGTCAGCGAAATCACACGCGACTGACAACTTTCTCAATATGGTACAAAACTGCTCAATGTTCTCAGTGTTCTCTTGTTTTGCCTGTCGAAAGAGTATTGACTTGTACACCACATTTCTTTTGGGTGTGAAATACTTGGTTAGGGCATCTACTGCCGGTTTGATCTGTTCATCTGTGCCAGTATCAGGCAGAGTGTCAAAAATATTGTGTAACTCTTGCCCACCATAGTGGAGTAGAAGTGCTCTCTCTCTCTTTTCTGACGAGATATCGAATCCTACCATGGCCGACTGGAATCTTTTGAGCCATTTTTTCCATCGTACTCACAAAGAAGAGGGGTCCTCATACGGATCAAAAGCAGGCAACGACGGCATAGCCATGATCGCGAGCACTGATAAAACGTTGTACATACGATTCCCGTAACTGACTAACGTGCGGTTGATGCAACCTCGACGAAATCTACTATGCACACAAAGGTTTAGCTTCTGACGATTACTACGGCGACGACACTCGTTAGCCATAAATCCGGTCTAGCAGGTTTTGAACGTTCCATTACGCATCAATCGGGATTCAATAACGGACCTCTTGAACTTGCTATTGTACGAGTGGAGCAAACGCTAGCGCATGCGCGAACCGGGAAGTTCGAGATCCCGGAAGTGGCTTTTTTGAGACGTAAACAAAGCATAAGCTCTACCGCTTAGCCATAAAATATCACAAATTATTAATGTTTGAAGTCAGATCGAACTGAGAGGAGGTGAAATTGAAACATACATGTTATAGGAGCTTTGGAAAATTTAGTTTACTAAATGGCGAAATTGTGTGAAATAAAAAGAAACGAAATGTTTTTATATACCATGTAGTATAGTTGAAAAATGGTGTCAAAAAAGTGCAACATTCCGTGCCTTTCAATGTTTCAACCGAAAATCGCAAATCTCAAAGCCTTTTTGAAAATATTGGGGCTTACAAAATAATAGACTGCAATGCTAATATTGTTCTTAAAATGAAACCTCGTGCAACATAGCCTATGCATTTTTTAAGAGAAGTTCTGGAACAAAACAATTTGATGATGGCCGTTTCCGCCAACATGTAAAATGCTCACGCTCGAACGGTGCTATACGTGCGCGTGTTGACTGCTTGTCAATCACGTGAGCAGCTTTACTTACTACCGACGACGAAGCCTCTGCCGGCTCTACTCCTGCCATCTACTGCTGATGAGAAATTGTGACGTTCCTTGATTCCGAGGTCATTCTTGGACAGATCAAAAGTGGACATGCAGCATGTTGTGTATGCAAGCCACTCCATACTATCTTTTGGTCTAAAGCATGCGTGCTACTTAGCCTTAGTGCTAAAACTTCTAAGTTTAAATTGATTCTAGTCATCTCAACTGGGAACTGTGGATGTGCAATAGTAACCATCGTAATACACCCTCCAACCCTATCTTTGACATATACACCGGATTTATTGGAGTGGTGCGAAACTTGAAAGGTGGACCTTTTTTTTTTTTGGTAAAATTGGACCTAGACCCCCTAAATGTTTTTTTTGTTTTTTTACTTTGAACAGCTGATCACCAAAATGTGGACGTTCTTTGTCAAATGTCTTTAAATTTTGGACCATATATGAAAAAAATTAGCAAAAAGTGGAATTTTTGTGAATTCGGGGGTCCTCTCGCACCCCCTGCGTAATGGCGAATCCGTTATTCATTGGGTCCCCAGTCAACCGGGTCCCTAAACAGTCCACAGACTCCGGGTGTGGCCATTTTGTGATGACGCCCATGACCCTGATAAATTCTACGTAATAAAGGTGCATAAATAAAGTGCTTAATTCTTCAGGGTCATTTTGTGTCAGTGGGTCACCAAACCCTCCCCCCTAAACCCACCATCCCGGGCTAATTATGTTAGAAGCTATGCGATGCTACTAACTAGTAGGTTAGTAACATCAATGCATACTACTAGGCTAATATTTAGGGATGATCTGGTACAGGTTTAGCATCACACTGCATCATGCACCAGACACTAGGCTCATATCCAGGGAAAATGTACCGTACTAGCCCTTGCTGATGCATGTGCTAACTATATGCTATAGTGCATTTAGCTTCCTTGAGTCAGTGGACGGTGGGGGGGGGGGGGGGTCAACAAAATCAGGCAGGTATTTCTTGTGTGGCCTGCTGATGTGGGTGTTGTTCGGCCGTACTTTCAGTCAAGCTCAGGATTTAACGCTTTAGGCAATGGATATCTCACTGATGTCGCTGACTTGAGGAAGATATGCACTATAGCTAGTACGGTATAGTAGCATTGGTGCATACTAGCCTAACGAGCACCCGACACAGCATCTGGGTTAATACACTAACCTAGCTAGGCTGGGTAAAATCCCCCTCTTCAATGAAGGTTCGCTAGTCCT